>JAAAKG020150692.1:0-31493 GCA_010014905.2 Druon quercuslanigerum
ATTTTATTTAAAATTTTTTATTTTAATTTTGAAACTAAAATAAATAAAGACTAATCATTTTGGATAAAAATTATTCTCGTTTGGTAAAAATTTAAAAAGATTTTTGAAGCTTCATTTTTTTTTGTTCGATATATATTTTTTTAATTGCAAATTAAACTATTCCATTTCTAGTATCTATGTCTTGCTAAAAAACAATAATTTAAAAAAAAAAAAACAGTTTTGGTTTTCAGAATATAAATTTTACACCCAAAAAATAATATTGTATTCATGTTCAACTTGGTTCGGTGAGAAAATATTTTAATTTTCAACTGAAAAAAAAATTAAACTTTATCACAAGTTTTTGATTTTAACTGAAAACTATCAATTTTCTACCTAAAAAATTATATTTAACTCAAATTATACTTACATATATTATGAAATAGGTATTTGAATTTTTAATAACAAAATATACATTTCGAATCAAGTAGACGAATCTTCAACTAAAATAGTGAAGTTCCTGAAAAAAAAATTTCCTGCCAAAAATAAAAAGGATCATTTTTCAATTTAAAAAATTAATTTTAATTAAAAAAAGGAATTTTTAGCAAAATATTTAACACTCTCAGTAAAAAAATAAAATTTCACATAAAAGAAAAAATTAGATAAACTTTTATCGAAAAATGTAAAAGTTGATATTTTTAAAAAAGCAGTTGAGTTTTTAACCAAAAATGATTCTTTTTTCAAAAATGGTGAAAAAAACATGATTTTGTTTAAACAAAAATTCATGTACTTTATTCAAAGTTCGTTTTTTGGTTGAAAATTTAGAATCTTGCTCAAAATGAATCTTTTTGGTTAAAAACTATTTTTTTTTAATCAGTTTTTAGTAAAAAATTAACCTTTTCGGTTTGTTTAGTTGAAAATGTAACTTCATGTTTGAAAATTAATTAACTTTCATAAAAATTACATTATTTAATTTAAAAGTATACTTTTTGTGGCTAAAAAATAAAAATCATATAATTCAAAATTTTATCGCTTTATATAAAAAATTAAAAATTTTGCTGAAAATTTGTTGTTTTTTTAGTTAAAAATAAAAACTTCAACCGAAAATCTGACAATTACCATTGAAAATTCATCTCTTTGGTTAAAACGTGAACCATTCAGTTAAAAATGTGTTGTTTTTTCAGTAAAAACTATTTTTTTTTAAATAAAAATGTAAATCGGATATTAAATTTTGGGTGAAAAATCAGAGGGTTTGGTGATCTGGAAAAGGGGCAAGAAAGCGATAAGCATGCTTATGATTATATCTGACGGTGTAAAGAGCTAGAAATGGGGCATTAGAAAGACCAGAACACTTATTATTAAGTCTGAGAGTTCTGAAGCTTGGAAAGGGCTCAAGGACATTGAAAATGCTTATGATTATTCCCGAGGGTTTGGCAACACTTATGATTATATTCGGGGATTTAAAAAACTCGAAGAGGGGCTACCGAAGGAGGAGAAGGACACTTTAATTATGTACTAAGGTTTTTGGTTGAGCTGGAAAAGGGGCACTATTGTTATGAGAACACTTATGATTATGTCTCAGGTTCTTGTGATCCGGAAAAGGGAATACGGGACGATTAGAACACTTGTGATTGCATCTGACGGTGCAAAGAGCTGGAAATGGGGCATCAGGGTGATAAAAACACTAGTGACTATGTCTGATGGTATTGAAGATGAAAAGGGGCACCGTCAATATCAACACTCATATGAGGCTTTACAGAGTTTTTAATGGAGCACTAGGACGAACAGAACACTCATGATTATATCTGAGAGTTTTGAAGCTAGGAAAGGGCTCAAGGAGTATGAAAACGCTTAGGATTATGCAAGAGGCTTAGGCAACACTTAAAAAAGTGTATGCTTACTCAAAAGCTGGAAGAGGGGCACTGATCGTTCTGATCGTTCCGAAGCTAGAAAGTGCACCAGGACGACGAAAACGCTTATGCTTATATGAGAGTGTTTAGTAAGCTCGAAAAGGGGCACTATGACGATAAGAACAATTATGATTATTTCTGAGGGTTCGGTGATTCGAAATAGGAGCGCAAGGACAATAAGAGTGTTTTCGATTGTGTGTGGTCGTTTTGTGAGCTAGAAAAGGGTGGAAATGAGAAAAAAGAGAATGTGATTACCATATGTCCGTCGGTTTAAAAAGCTGGAAAGGGGTGCTATGACGAGAAGAACTTTAATGACTTGGTCTCAGCTATTTAAAGCTGGAAAGGGGCAACGTCACGATCAAAACGCTTACGATTATGCCAGAGGGCTTAGAGAGCTGGAAATGGGGCACGGTAACTAGCAGACTATTCACATTCAGATATAGATTGATGTCGTCTGCTGGTTACAAGCAATGCGTATTTTACTCTTTACAATAATAATTTGTGTTCCCGAGATGAGCAAAGATCGCGCAGCCTTTGATCTCGGCCATCTTTAAATGGCGCGACATTAATATAACTGTATCGTTTATCAACGACACTCTAAATACGTCGAAGAGGATATTTAAGTATGCTACGAGTAAAGGTTGCTGTAAAAATACCAAAGCTCCTGGGGGCCCAATCGATAACGCCCACATATTATGTACACACATGTGTACTGGTTAATGCAGGTATGCAAAACCCGCATGTGCTTACACCTTTCTGCTGGAGATGTCCATTTTTCAAACCAATTCGACCCTAATAATCTTTCTCGAGGAATTCTTCATTCCGAGGCCCGTTCTCTGTTCCTCCTCCAGGAGGGACTTTGAGTTGCAATTTCGCCAGTTGACAGGTTTGAGAAATGATTTATGTGAGGGGGAAACAAGATCTAAAAATACTGTCCATCTCGAGAAGAAATAATTTGATATGGCTAAGTCTTTAATTAAGTTCCAATGAAGACATAGTAGGTGCCCCTTTTCCAGCTCTCGAAACCCTACAAGATAATTATCAATGCCCTCCACCCATCTCCTCCTTATACCGCTCCCCCTCCTCATCTTACCCCTCCTTCTCTCCCCCTCCTACTGATGCCCCTCTTCGAGTTATTAAAGCCCAAAATATAATCATAAGTGTTTTAAAACCCTTTGCGATAATCATAAGCGTTTTCGTAGTCCACGTCCCATTTATAGTTCTGAAACTCCTTTAAAATGATCAAAAGCTTTTTAATAGTAACGGTGCCCCTTTTCCAGCTTTGAGCCCTTAAACATAATCATTAGTGTTTTTTACGGTTTATTGCCCCCAATCAAGCTTTAAACCCCCACACATAGATATTAGTGTTTTAAATGGCCTGTTGCCCCCTTTCTAGCTCAGCAAACAATCAGACATAATCACAAGCACTCTTTTCATCATTGTCTCCCTTTTCGCTCACAAAAACTCAAACGTAATCATAAGCCGTCTCGTCGTCATATTGCCCCCTTTCCAGCTCACCAAACCTTTAAACATAAGCAAATAACTTTCAACCTTAGAATTTTAATTGTTTTGTTTTGAAAATTTTTAATCGCAGGTGAAATTGTTAACTTTTGATGTATAAATAAGAATTTAACACTTAATAATTCAGAAAAGATTCAAAATTAATGTAAATTTTTAAGTTATTTTTAATAATTACATAAAATGTATTTTTTCAGGTTTGGAACAAAAAATTTAGAAGTTTTCTTAAGAATTGCGCAAGATTTTATAAGAATAAAACAGTTTTTTTTACGATTCCTAGGAAAATTGAAAAGGAATTTTTGTTTTGAAAAATGAATTTAAGGGGAAAATTTGAAAAAGATTTTAAAAGTTTTCTAAAATTGCGAAAACTAACGTGAGACATTTTAAGGCAGTTTTCTTAATTTTGAAGATTAAAAAAAATTTAAGAGAAATTTGAATAATTTAAAAACATATTTAGAAGTTTTAAAAATATTTCAAAATATTTAAAACGAATTGTAGCTTTTGGACAATTTTCAAATAAAATTTAAAAACTATTTAAGGGTTTTGAAAGGTTTTAAAATAATAAACATTTTTGGTTTATATTTTTTAGATGATTTGGTATTCTTTTTTATTTTAAAAACTTAATTTTAAGAAAGTAAACAGTACTTTACGAAAAATTAAGACTTCATTCATTTTTATCATTTACCGAATTTTCGAAGAACTACTTATTTGTTAACATTTTTACCAGTTGAGAACTTTAATTTTTTTATGTTATTTTAGATTTTAGTTAAGTTAAATATTGTGAAAAACTAATTAGTTGGTAATTAATTAATCAGTTTACAACATAAAAATAAACGAACAATTATTTTCATTGATAAATTAAAATTATTTATACTTTATATTTTATAACATTTTTAACTAATGTAAGAAAAGTTAAATATATATCATTTTGAAAGTTATATAACAGGAAGCTTAATTTTATTTATTACTGTAAAAATATTATACAGCTAATAAGTAATTATTCAGTTTATCACATAAAAAACAATTAATACTTATTTTCAGTAAATTATTGAAATAATTTTTATTCTAAATTTTTTAGACAATTTAAATTATTTATAACTTTTTAAACTATTTTAGGAAAAATATAAATTTTATATATCATTGAAATAAATAATCAATTTATGTCACCTAGTTTTAGGTAACTAAATTTTAATCTTTATTCAATTTAATATTTTGCAAAAATATTCACTGAAGCATTCAAATAATCTTTGCCTAATTTTTTCTTTAATTTAAGATTTCATTTCTTTAAATTTAAATTATTAATAACATTTTAAACTATTCCCAGAAATTATTAACAGTTAATCATATAAAAAGATAAAAAGCATTAAACAATCATTTGCATTGAAGCATTCTAATAATTGGTAAATTATATTTTCTTTAAATTTGAAACAACATTTCTATGTGCTTAATTTATTAATAACATTTTAAACTATTTTCAAAAAATATTTTAATTGTGCAAGTAATACTTAATATTGAATTACATAATCTGAAAGTGAAGAATCAATTCATGTTAATTAATTTAAAACATATTAAATTGAAACTTCATGTGATTCAATATTGTTTTCAAAATTAATCAACTAAAAATTAATTGAATAGTTGACAACATGAAAAGCCTCAAGCAATTGTTGCCATTGAAAAAATCAAATTATTTTTAATTTTATTTATTTTTTAAAGTTTTAATTTAAATTTCTAAATATCTTTATTTCGTTTGAAATAATTCCAAAAAATTAAAATTTTAACGGAATTACTTAAATAATATTGAATAAAAAAAAAGCATTAAACCATTATTTTAATTAAAAATTCAAAAAATTTCGAGCTTAAAAAAAATATGTTCATTGTAACATTGAAATAATAATATTTGGAAGTTTTGAAAAAATAGTTTTAATTTTGAAACAAGTTAAAACTACTTTTAGATTTTTTAGGATTTAAAAATAAAATTTTAAAGCTTTTCAATTATGTTTAAACAATTTAAAATTAAAATAATTTAACTTATAATTTATGATGTGTTCAGTCAAAAAAATTAGTTTTTCAATTTTCAATGTTTTCAGCTCAAAATTGCTTAAAATAATAAAATGTTGAAAATTTCAAAGTTAATCTAATAATTCTTTGATTTAGATAATTTTAACGAAGTATAAAGTATGAAGAGCCTTGGAGTATGAAAAGTCCGTATTTAAGGAGTTGGGGAAGGGTGACGGATTTTCGAGGAGGGAGTGAAAGGAAATAAGTCAATAGAAATAAAGTTAGGAAGAGTTTGGGAAAAGGGATACTGTTAAAAGGGTACGGTTTCAGGAGGTATGAGAGAAGTAGAGGATTTTGGAGAAGGGAGTGAAGGGAAGAAATCCCTAGGAATAAATGTGTACAAATTGTGGGAAGAGAGACATGGGTAGGGTTTTAGAGATGTTTTAGGGATGTGTAAAGGATTTTAGAGAAGGCGGTAAGGTTTCTAGTTACAAAGGATTAAAGAGTTCAGGTATAGCAGAAGTCTCTAGGTGTAAAGGTGAAAAGAGTGTCGGAAGAGGGATGCACATAAAGGGGTATGATTTTTTGGATTCGGGAATAGTCAGAAGATTTTGGAGAATGGAGTGAAGAAGAGAAATCTCTAGGTATGAGGGTGTAAAGGGTTTCGTAAGAAAGATATGGGTAAAGGCTTAAGGGTAGGGTTTTAGAAATTAGAAGATGGCTAGATAGTTTTGCAAAAGGGTGAAAAGGGAAGAAGTAGATGTTTTTGAAGAATGGATTGCAAGAAATAAGTCTAGGTATGCTACTGTAAAGAGTTTTAGAAAATGGGATATGGGTAATGAGGTAGAGTTTGGAATTTAGAGATGAAAGAATAGAGAATTAGGATGTACAAAATTAGTCTCAAAATATTTCTTTTCAAAACTAAGAATACCCTAATAATTTACATGAAATATAATTCTCGTTTAGTATTCTAAACAATATTGAAATGCTCTCTTACATAATGATTATGCCAGCAAAATAACAGCCAAAAATAGTTGATATAATAGATAATATATAATAATAGATTGGGAAAAGGGATATGGTTAAAGGGGTACGGATTTAGGAGTTGTGAGAGAAGTGGAGGATTTCGAAGAAGGGAGTGAATTGAAGAAGTCCCTAGGAATAAAGGTGTAAAAGGTTTGGAAAGAGAGATATGGTTACGGTTTTAGAGATAAGGGGATGTGTAAAGGATTTTAGAGAAGGAGTTAGAGTTTATAGATATAAAGGAGTAGAGTTTAGGAATGGCAGAAGTCTCTAGGTGCGAAGTTGAAAAGAGTGTGGGATGTACATGAAGGGGTACGATTTTAGGGATTAGGAGAGAGTCAGTAGATTTTGGAAAAGGGAGAAGGTAAGAGGGCAAGAAGGTGTAAAGATTAGGAACAGCAGTTTCTAGGTATGAATGTGCAAAGGGATTGGGAAGTCGAATATAGATTAAGGGGTGTGTTTTAAGGACAACGGGGGAGGTAAATGGTTTTAGAAAAGGGAGTAAAGGAAATAAGTTTTGAGGTATAAAGGTGTGGAGACTTTAGGAACAGAGATATCGATATGGTCTTAGGGATATTTGGAGGGGTAGAAGATTTTAGAGAAGGGCGTAAAGTTTATAGTTATGAAGGTGTAAAGAGTTTGGGAAGAACGATATCGATAAAGAGATGGGGCTTTGGGAATTAGAAAAGGTTTAGATGATTTTGGAGAAGGGCGTAGGGTAAATAAGTCTCCAGATATGAAGGTATGAAGGGTATGGTAAGAGATATACGAGTAAAGGCTTAAGGTTAGGGTTTTAGAATAAGGAGAATGGCCAGATAGTTTTGCAAAAAGGTTAAAAGGGAAGGAGTAGATGTTTTTAAAGAAGGGATTGCATGAAATAAGTCTAGGTGTGCTGCTGTAAAGAGTTTCAAAAAATGGAATATATGTAATGAGGTAGGGCTTGGAATTTATGAAAAAAGAATATAAAATTAGGGTGTAAAAAATTAGTCTTAAGATACTTATTTTTTAAATTAAGAATACCTAAATAATATACATAAAATATCCTTTTCGTTTAGTATTCTACAGAATATTGAAATTCTCTCTTACATAATGATTACGCCAGCAAAATAATAGCCGATAATAGTTAAGATATAAGATAATAGAGGATTTTGGATAAGGGAGTGATGAGAAGAAGTCCTTAGGAATAAAGGTGTAAAAAGTTTGGGAAGAGAGATATTGGTACGGTTTTAGATATAAGGGGGTATGTAATGAATTTTTGAGAAGGAGGTAAAGTTTCTAGATATAAAGTAGTAAAGATTTCAGGTATGGCAGAAGTATCTAGGTGTGAAGGTGAAAAGAGTGTGGGAAGAGGAATGTACATAAAAGGGTACGATTCTAGGGATTAGAGAATAGTCAGAAGATTTTGAAGAATGCAGTGAAGAAGAGAAATTTCTAGGTATAAGGGTCTAAGGAGAAGGAACAGCAGTTTCTAGGTATAAATGTGCAAAGGGATTGGGGCGTAGAATATAGATATGGGGGTGTGTTTTAAGGAGAAGAGTAGGGGTGAAGAGTATCAGAGAAGGAAGTGAAGGAAAGTAGTCTCTAAGTCTGGACGTAAAAGGAATTGGGAAAGAGGGACAGTGCGAAACAAGTAGGGTATTAGGAATTGTGGCAGGGATAGATGATTTTGGAGAAGGGAGTAAAGAAAATAATTTTTAAGGTAGAATGGTCTAAAGACTTTGGAAAAAAGGATATGGATATGGTTTTAGGGATTATGGGGGGGGGGGGGGGTAGAGGATTTCAGAGAAGGGTTTAAAATGTCTAGGTTTGAAAGTGTAAAGAGTTTGGGAAGAGCGATATGGGGCTGAAGCGTAGGGTTTTAGAAATTAGAGGATTACCAGATAGTTTTGGAAAAGGGAGAAAAGAGAAGAAGTTTCTAGATATAAAGGTTGTAAAGAATTTGTGAAGAGGGACATGAGTAAAGGGGTAGGGTTTCAGGAATTAAGGAAGATGTAGATGTTTTTGCAGAATGGATTGCAAGAAATAAGTCTAGGTATGTTACTGTAAAGAGTATGAGAAAATGGGATACGGGTAATGAGTTAGGGCTTGGAATTTAGAGAAGAAAGAATAGAGAATTAGAATGTACAAAATTAGTGTTAAGATCTTTATTTTTAAAATTAAGAATACCAAAATGATCTTCAAAAAATATCCTTCTCGTTTAGTACTCTGAAAAATATTGAAGTGTTCTATTGCATAATGATTACGTCAGCAAAATAATAGCCAAGAATAGTTAAGATAATAGATAATAGGCAATAATAGATTGAAAAAAGGTTTAAAGGGGTACGATTTTAAGAGTTATGACAGAAGTAGAGGATTTTTGAGAAGGGAGTGAAGGAAAGAAATCCTTACGAATAAAGGTGTAAAAAGTTTAGAAACAGAGATATGGGTAAGGTTTTAGACATAAGTGGGTGTGTAAAGGATTTTAGAGAAGAAGGTAAAGTTTGCAGGTATAAAGGAGTATAGAGTTCAGGTATTTCAGCAGTCTCTAGGTGTGAAGGTAAAAAGAGTGTTTGAAGAGGGATGTACATAAAGGGGTACGATTTTAGGGATTAGAGGAGAGTAAGAAGATATTTGTGAAGGAATTGAAGAAGAGAAATCTCTAGGTGTGAGGGTGTAAAGGGAAAGAACAGCAGCTTCTAGGTATGAATGTGCAAAGTGATTGGGAAGTAGAATATAGATAAAGGAGTGTCTTTCAGGGACAAGGGGATTGTGAATGTTTATAGAGAAGGGAGTAAAGGAAAGTAGTATCTATGTCTGGACGTGAAAGGAATTTTAAAAGAGGGGAAGTGGTAAAGTAGTAGTGTGTTAGGAATTATGGCAGGGATAGATGATTCTAGATAAGGGATTAAAGAGAATAAGTTTATAATTATGAAGATATAAAGAGTTTGGAAAGAGGGATGCGGCTAAAGGGGTCTGGTTTTGGGAATAAGGAAAGGATTATATGATGTTAGAGAAGGGAGTAGAGGAAATAAGTCTCGAGGTATAAAGGTGTAAGGGCTTTGGAAAGAGGGATATGGATATGGTTTTAGGGATTCTGGGAGGTGTAGACGTTTTTATAGAAGGGGCAAAGTTTATAGGTATGAAAGTGTAAAAAGTTTGGGAAGAACGATATGGTTAAAGAGATAGGGCGTTTGGAATTAGAAAAGGTTTAGATGATTTTGGAGAAGGGAGTAGGGGAAAGAAGTCTCCAGGTATGATGGGGTGAATGGTTTGGTAAGAAAAATATGGATGTGTAAAGGCTTAAGGATAGGGTTTTAGAAATTAGAGGATAGCCAGACAGTTTTGCAAAATGGTGAAAAGGGATTAGATGTTTCAGAAAATGGGATATGAATAATGTGGTAGGGTTTGGAATTTAGAGATGAAAAAATAGGGAATTAGGATGTATCAAAATTAGTCTTAAGATATTTCTTTTAAAAATTAAGAATACCTAATTAATCTACATGAAATATCCTTCTCGTTTAGTATTCTACGCAATATTGAAATGCAGTCTAAAATAATAATTACGCCAACAAAATAATAGCCAAGAATTGTTAAGATAATAGATAACAGAGAATAGTAGATTGAGAAAAGGGATATGTTTAAAGGGGTACGGTTTTAAGAGTTATGAGAGAAGTAGAGGATTTTGGAGGCGGGAGTGAAGGAAAGAAATCCCTACGAATAAAGGTGTAAAAATTTAAGAAACAGAGATATATGTAAGGTTTTAGATATAAGGGGGTGTGTAAAGGATTTTAGAGAAGGAGGTAAAGTTTCTAGATAAAAAGGAGTAAAGAGTTTAGGTATTACAGAACTCTCTACGTGTGAAGGTGAAAAGAGTGTGGGAAGAGGGATGTACATAAAGGGGTGCGATTTCAGGGATTAGGGGAGAGTAAGAAGATTTTAAAAAAGTGAGTGAAGAAGAGAAATCTCTAGGTATGAGGATGTAAAGAGAAGGAACATCATTTTCTAGATATGAATGTGCAAAGGAATTAAGACGTAGAATATAGAAAAAGGGGTATGTTTTAAGGAAAAGAGGAGGAGTGAATCGTTTTAGATAAGGAAGTAAAGAAAAGTAGTCTCTAAGTCTAAACATAAATTCTGGAGAAGGGAGTAAAGAGAATAAAATTCTAATTATGAAGATATCAAGAGTTTGGGAAGAGGGATATGGATATGGTTTTAGGGATTCTGGGAGGAGTAGATGATTTGAGAGAGGTGCATAAAGTGTATAGGTATGATAGTGGAAAGAGTTTGGTAAGCACGATATGGATTAAGAGATAGGGCTTTAGGAAATAGAAAAGGTTCAGATGATTTTGGAGAAGGGAGTAGGAGAAAGAAGTGTCCTGGTATAAAGGTGCGAATTGTTTGGTAAAGGGGTGTGGTTTTGGAAATCAGGGAAGGATTTAATGATTTTGAAGAATGGAGTAAAGGAAATAAGTATCGAAGTTTTAGGGATTCTTGGAGGGGTTGAGAATTTTAGATTTTAGAGAAGGGGGTGAAGTTTATAGGTATGAAAGTGTAAAGAGTTTGGGAAGCACGATATGGGTAAAGAGATAGGGCTTTAGGAATTATAAAAGTTTCAGATGATTTTGGAGAAGGGAGTAGGGGAAAGAAGTCTCGAGGTATAAAGGTCTGAAGACTTTGGAAAGAGGGATATAAATATGGTTTTAGGCATTCTGGGAGGGGTAGAAGATTTTAGAGAAGGGGATAAGTTTCTAGGTATGAGAATGTAAAGAGTTTGGCAAGAACAATATGGATAAAGAGTTAGGGCTTTAGGAATTAGGAAAGGTTAGCATGATTTTGGAGAAGGGAGTAGGGAAAAGAATTTTCTAGGTATGAAGGTGTGAAGGGTTTGGTAAGAGAGATACGGGTAAAGGTATAAGGGTAGGGTTTTAGAAATTAGAGGACGACCAGATAGTTTTAGAAAAGGGAGAAAAGGGAAGAAGTACTAGATATAAAGGTTGTGAAGAATTTGTGGAGGGGGATATGTTTAAAGGGGTATTGTTTCAGGGATTAGGGAATGAGTAGATGTTTTTGAAGAATGGATTGCGAGAAATAAGTCTCAAGTTATGCTACTGTAAAGAGTATGAGAAAATGGGATATGGGTACTGAGGTAGGGCTTGGAATTTAGTGGTGAAAGAATAGAGAATTAGAATGTACAAAATTAGTCTTAAGATCTTTATTTTTAACATTAAGAATACCAAAATAATCTACATAAAATATACTTCTCCTTTAGTATTCTACACAATATTGAAATGCTCTCTTACATAATGATTACGCCAGGAAAATAATATACAAGAATAGTTGAGATAATCGAGGCGATGACTCAGAATTCTGCTCAGAGGCTGATGTAGGGCCCCACTTCCTTTTACTTCCACAAGACATTTCGATTAAATGATGATGTCTTCATTTCATTTAATTCTCCCGAGGTAATAATGAATTTCTATTGTTTAGTCTCGACAGGAGATAAATCTGCACATCAATCATCTCAACACTTTGACATAAAATGAAAAAAAAATTTAATGTGCTAATAAAGCACAAAGTTTCCAATCTTAAAAAAACAATAAATTTTTAAGAAAAATAATTAAACTTTTAATAGTAGAGTTAAAATTTTTATTGATTCGCTCTATTTTTGACCTGCAAAGATTAATTTTCAACCAAGAACAATTTCCTTCTACAAAAAATATTAATTTTTTATATATTCTATTTATTTATTTTTCTTAAATAATATTTTTTACCAAAATCAGTGAATTTTGAACCAAGCAGACGAATTTGGATCTAAAAAAACTAACTTTTTAACCGAAAATGGATGTGAAGAATTTTATCTCGTCTCTACGTAGTTTAGTAGTAGGAGCTTCAGAGCGGCAATCTAACAGACGAGGGTTCGGATCCCAGCGGAGCTTGAGAGCATTTTTTTTCTAATTTTCAAATCAAAATAAATACTCAAAAAAATTGTATTAAAATTTTTAATTAAGAAGGATAAATTTTGAACAGAATAGTTAAATTTTTAATTAAGAAAAATAAATTTACAGCCAAATATAAAATCGTTAAATTTTTAGTTGTAAAAAATCATTAAACATTTTTTTTTTATTAATTGAATTGAATTAAAAAAGACGAACTTTTAACTTTTAATTCCAGCTGAGTTAGAGAAAGTTTTTTCACAATTTGTATAATTAATAATAAATATAAAAAATATATTGATTTCAGACCATGTAGACCTAAAACTTTAAACTCGAATTATTTAATGCATTTTATCGGGTAAAAACCATAACATAAAAAATACTAAAATAAATAGTTAACACTCCAAATAAAATAAATAAATCTTAAACCTAAAAAGATCAATTTTTTTAGTTTAAAATATAAATTTAAAATATAGAATTGAATCGTTAAATTTTCAGTGAAAAAAATTAATTCTTAGCCCTAAAAAAAGATTTTTTTCCAAAGTATTTAAATTTTCAACGAAGCAGATGAATTTTCAACTAAAATGGTGAATTTTTAACAAACAGTTAAATTTTTATAAAAAAAAATGGTAAACAGTCAATCAAAGAACTAAATTTTTAATCAAAAAGTTGATATTTTAATTGAAAAGATTAATTTTTGACAAAAAATATGATTTTAATAAAATAGTTGTATTTATAACAAATTAATTAAAATAACAAGAGAAATAGTTGAAATTTTTAAGCTAAAGCTGTATTTTTAAGCTGGGAAGATAAATTTTTAAATCAGAAGAATTAATTTCTAGCTAAATATCAGAATTTTCAACAAAATAAATAAATTTTCAACCTGAAAAGAAAATATTTTATTTTTTAACCAAACAGATCAATTTTCAAACAAAAATACAAACTTAAATTTTTTATTAAAAAAATTAATTTTGAACAGAGAAGAAATGAATTTAAAATATCAATTTTCAACAGAAAATGAAATAGTTACATTTGCTGTAAACGAAATTAATTCTTATAAACAAAACGAATTTCTATCAAAATATTCCATTTTTCAACCAAACAGATAAATTTTCAACTAATAACAGAAATAAGTTTAATTTATTTAATTTAATTTAGTTTTAATTTTCATTTAAAAAAGATAACTTTAAAAGAAAAACAAAATTGTTAAATTTTTAGTTAAAAAAACTAGTTTTAAAAAAAAAATTAATGATTTCAATTTTCAGATGACAAAAATAAATTCTTATCAAAATATCTGGAAACGGAAAATTTTTTGATAAAAAGCTTAATTTTTATTTACTTTTTCTACTTAAATAGGCAAATTTTCAAGAATGCAGATACATTTTTTACCATATAGTTAAATTTTCATGCTTAGTTTTTAGCCAAAAAAAAAGAGATTTTCAACAAAAAAGTTATTTTTTTAACAAACAGTTTAATTTTCTACGATATTATTCAATTTTTAAACCAAATAAATTAAATTTTAACCTGAAAACATTACCTTGTAACAAAAAATTTAATTATTTTCTAAAACCTAATTTTTTTTTGGAAAGTTCAATAATTTGGTTAAACATTTATGTTTTTTTGGAAAGTTGAAATTTGTTGTTAAAAAGTCGTATTTTTTGTAAAAAAATAATTTTTGTTGAAAATTTAACTTCTTTATGGAAAGTTCAACAACTTTGTTAATGAGGCATGGTTTCGTTTGAAAGTTTAACTTTTTTGTTGAAAATTTATTTTTTTAGTTAAAAATTCAGCTTTGTGGCTAAAAATGGATTAAATTTGTTAATAATTCTTCTTTTTTGTTTAAAAATTAATATTCTTCGTTGAAAAATCAACTATATTCTAAGAAATTAATCTTCTTTATGGAAAGTTCAAAAAATTTGTTGATAAGTCATGGTTTTGTTTGAAAGTTTAACTTTTTCATAGAAGATTTATATTTTTAGTTGAAAAATGAACTATTTTGTTAGAAAATTAATTTTTTTGTTTGAAAAATTAATTTCTTTGGTTGAAAATTTAACTATGTTGTTGACCATTCGTTTTTTTAAATTAATTTTTTTTAAACCTAATTTAACTATTTTATTCTTAGTAAAAATCAGGTATTTGGCAAAAACTGCATGTATTTTGTTGCAAATTTATTATTTTGTTATAAGTGCTTTTTTTGTGAAAAAGAAGGTAGAAAGTGGATTTTTGCAACTGAAAACTTAACTATTTTAGTTAAAGGTTCATCTTTTTGGGTAATAATTTTTTTTTTTTTAAATTAATGGTTTAACTGAAAAGTTAACTATCCCATTTTTCAAGTAAAAAACTGAACATTCAATTAAAATGATGAATTTTCAATACAAAATTACCCTTAAACAAATAGATGAGTTTTTATCCAAGAATATATTTTTTTCCACAATAGAGAATTTTTCAACAAAATAGATGAATTTTTAACTAAAATTTTCTGTTTCTACTAAAATAATAAATATTAAAGAAAAAATTAGTTTGCAACCCAACTGATAATTTATCATCTAAAAAAATATATTATGAATCTCCCCCCCCCTCCCCAAATGTATTTTTAATGAAATAGATAAACTTTTAACCATAACGATGAATTTTCTACAGAAACAATTTTTTTAACGAAAATAATAAATTTTTCATCGAACAAAAAATATTTTCTGAACAAAATATTGATTTTTTGACTTAAAAATTTAATTTTTGATTAAAAAAATAAATTTATAATCAAGAAGATTATTTTCAATAAAAAAATTACGTTAATTTCAACCAACAAGCGAAAAATTTTCAACAAAATAGTTCAGTTTGTAACAAAACAAAAAAAAACAAATGTCATCCAAAAAATGAATTTTTCACGAGAGATGAATTCTCAACCAAAGAAATACATTTTAAATCAAGAATATTAATGTTTCAACAAAAAAATACGTATTTTTAACTAAATATGTACATAAATTGTCAAAAAAATAGCTGAATTTTCAAACTGTAAATTAAAAATCAAACATGAAGCAGTTCAAACTTTAGTTTAAAAAATTGTTTTAAAACAAATATTACGAATTTTAAACAAAAAAATAATTTTTTAACCAAAAAAATACATTTTTAACAAAAATGATGAATCTTTCACTAAAATAAATGGGTTTCTAACCACGAAGATTAATTTTTAACCAAAAAAATTAACTTTGGACAAAATACATCATTTTTTAATCAAATAGTTGAATTTTCAAAACATTTCAACCAAATTTCGAATAATTAAATTTACATTCAACAAAAATTATTTTTCGATCAAACAAGGAATAAGCTTTCAACAAAATATTATATATTGGAAGTTAAATTTTCAATTAAAGAAAACATTTTTTAATCCCAAAACGAGTTTTTAACAAAATAGATAATATTTTAACCAACAAGATTAAAGTTCTCCTAAGAAGACGAAAATTATTAAAATGTAAAAAATAATTTCTTTAATGCCATGAATTTAAAAAATATTAATTAATAAATTGGCCAAGTCAAATTTGATACTACAAATTTTCAATTTTTACGAAAAAAAAAATTAAAACAAAACAAAACATGATGAAAAAATTAAAAATTGTATTGTTTATGAAGTAAATTGGAGAAATTGAATTTTGAGGTTTCGGTCTTTTCTTTAACACCTTTTGATTAAAATATTTCGTATAAAAATCACTTTCATTCAATGCTGGAGAAGATCAAAATAAATATTGCATTAAAAAAATATTTTTCAAAACAGAGTAGAGAAATCAGAAATGAAAAAAGTGTTTTTATGAGGTTAAAAAACAGTTTTTTTACAATAGGTGAGTGTAATGTGTTTTTTTGAGCCCTAGAACATTTTTTTTCAAATAAGTCTTTATTTCATAACAATAGATAAAAATTAATAGAGGATTAATGTTACAACTAAAAGGAAAATTAGATGAATAAATTAAAAAATACCACACGAAAATATATTATGATGTGTAACCTCTTTTAAAATACTTCAAATTTTTCGCGCTTCGTTACGTATTTCCGTTTCCGGTTACGCGGCGGCTATTGGAAGGGGTAACGCGACACAACTCTCCCTAGATGATATCTAGGGAAGGGGAGCTGGTCCCCCGACACGTACAATTGTCGCACAAATCACAGAGTGGACAGAGAAACTTCTCTTTAGTTGAATGGCATTACTGATTCGGGAGGATCATTACCCCGAACAGACCGAACCGTGTAAGCAACATGACAGCCGAGCCGTTCTGCACACGCAGCGCTTGCGGCACAGTTTCGCGCTTGCGCAGTTTAGAAAAATGTAGCACCCTCATTTCGGAGTGATTGATCTCCGTAAGTTTAGGGTAACAAGTGCCCCGAATCTGCAGTGGACACTACACCGAACCGAAGTGCAGAAACTCTTTCACTGCTATTAGCGTACCCTCTCGACTCAGCAGATATGAAATACAACCTTCACTACACACAGTACGTAATCGGATGAACGATTAGTTTACTTAGCACTTGTAGTCGCCTGGTAAACGGCAGTCGTTACGTTCCGCGAGTGCCGCAGAAAACTGCTCAACGCAATCTAATCGCACTTGAGGTTAACTCGCCAAGTGCAGAGTACATATAAATTCCCGGGTACGTAAATGTACGAGATAATTACTCGACCTGGTGTTTATGCGGGCGCTGCCTCGTACTTGAAGTGCGCTCATGTGTAGACCTAGGGTCCTTTAGGGTGGTCCAACATTTTTTTTCTCGAATTCTTATGGGGGATACCAGAAATTTTTTCGAATGTAAACAAAAATAAATAAATTTTTTTTTGCATAAAAAAATATTTATAGGTGCTACAAGCCCCATGAAGTTGAATACGTATTTCCCATAAGAAAAAAAACGCTTTTGTCAGTCCTATTCAGAATCCTCAATATTATGTCAATCGAGATGAAATTGTACATTTCTCTTTGCATGTAGTCATAGATAAGGAATAAAATATCACTTTTTAAATATCAACACCATAAGTCTGTTTTATAGAGTCCCCCCAAAAAAACCCCATAAGTAAAAAAAATGGTTTTGCGAGTTTTTGGCGCTAATTATGACTTTTTTTGCTTTTTTTAAAGATAATTGTTTCCTGAACATAAAATACCATTTAATACTGTGAATTAAATGTTCACATGAAATTTTTAATTAATTTATTATTGTTTTTAGCCATTTTCTCATAGAATGAAGTTAGAAAGATGCGGTTTTTTCAAATATTTTCCACTTGTTGTCAAATTTTCAATTAAGAGAAGTTAAGTAATTAATTAGAGTCCAAAAAATTAATTGTTTAAACAATTTATTATTATTAATAATTTTATATTTAAATAATGCTGGAAAAGTGCCGCCTTTTCTGAAATTTCCGGCTTTTTGGCAAATTTTCAACAGAAGTGAAGAAATAATGGATTCAATTTAACAAACTTTTTTAAAAATATTTATTATCATTGTTAATAATATTTTCTTTGCTTAAATGGTAGAATTTTGCGGTTTGTTCTGAAATTTTGAAGTGTTTGTCTATTTTTCATTAGGCGTGACTTAATAATTAATTAAATTAGGCAAAAATAATTTTTTAAAGAAATTATTATTGCTTATGACTATCTCCATCTATATCAATACCTGATAGTTGCGATTTTTCGGCAATTTTTACCTTTGTATCCTTTTTTCCGTTCGTGATGTAATAATTATTGAAAATAATAAAAAAATTGTTTAAACAATTTAATATTGTTTTTATCTATCTCTTCTTAAATACGTTCTAGAAAGTGGCGGTTTTTTCTCAATTCTTTAACTTTGCATCGACTTTTTATTTATGAAGAAATAGTAAGTCAACCACAACAAAAATGATTTTTCAAATAGTATTGTTGTTTTATGTGAACAATATTAAATTTTTTAAACAAATTTTTTGTTCCATTTAATAAACTTTAAATAAACACCTTTTATTCTTAGAAAAAATTCAAGTATATTAAAGAGATGGTTAAAAAATTAAAAAAAATTCAAAATTAATTAAAAATTTAAAATAATTTCAAATAATTTAAGCAAAACAAAATTTCGGTGCAAACAGGCCGTGGCCTAATTTAAAGTAAAACGCAGATTTTGGTAAATTTGAAACAAAAAATTTAGAAGTTTTGTAAGAAATTTTACAGGGTTCAAAAAAATTTGTTTAAATTGCTAGGAAAATTTAAAAATATTTTTTATTTGAAACTAATTTTAAGAGAATATTTAACGAGATTTATAACGATTCAAATAATTTTTTAAAATAAATGTAGAACATTTTAAGAAATGTTTTTCAATTTGACCGAATATAAAAAAAAATTAATTTAAAAAAATGTAAAAATTTTCAACTATTTAAAATAAAAATAATTTAACTTGAAACTTGTAGAGGGAAATTCCGATTTCTTAGAAATTTATAGTTGGAACAGAAATTTAATTTATTTATTTAATTATTCTATATAGTAGACTATTTATTTTTTTTTATTTAACTGAAACTGTATTTTATCCAGAATAAGAATAATTCTCGAAAAATTTGCGAAAAAGGACAAAATTCTGAATTGGAAAGTGAAATTTTTCCAAAGAATTCCAATTCTGAATTAAGGCAGGGAATTTTCGAATTTTTAGCAATTTAAATAAATTTGGAGCTGAAATAGGGAATTTTGTTAAGAAATGAATTCTAATTCTAATTTGAAACGGAATATTTTCGAAAAAAAATTAAAATTATAATTTGAAACAGGGAATTTTACAGAAAAATTCTAATTCTCAATTTAAACGTAGTTTTTTCGAAAAGTATAAAAATTCCGGATTTGAACAATGAATTTTAAATTTTTAATGAATTTTGAGTTGGAACCGGAATTTATCCAGGTGAATAACGATTCTGAATGGAAAAACGAATTTCCTTAAAAAAATATAATTCTGTGTTGACCAGAGGGATTTTCGAGAATTTTTGAAAATAAGTAAAATTCTTGATTTTAACAGGGATTTTTTCAAAAAAATTTTATTTCGGAATAGAAATGAAGAATTTTTTTAAATAATTAAAATTATGCATTTCAACAGGAAATTTACAATTTTTAACTAATTCTGAGCTAGAATTAGAATTAATCCAGGATAAAAAAAAACTTATTCTTACAATTGTTTGAAATGGGGAATTTTCGAAATTAATTAAAATTCTGGATTTTAACAGACAATTTTTCGAAAATAAAGAAAGTGGATTTGAACAGGGAATTTTCAATTTTAACCAATTCTGAGCTGAAATTAGAATTCAGAATTACTTAAAATAGTAGAATTTTAAATATTTATTATAAAATATTTTACAAAATAATAACGTCTAGTTAAATTTTTGGAACTGGATCTGAATCTTCGAACTCTACAACTTATAAAAATATAGAATGTGTAATTTGGCAGTTTAACTGTATTTAATTTATTCAGTTTAAAGTTTTAGTAGCTTTAATTTCTAAATGTAAATTATTATTCATTTAAACACAAAATTATTGAATGAAACAAATTTAAACTTCAATTTTCAATGTTTAAAATTCAAGAGTGTCACTTTTAGTGTTTTCGTTTGCAGTTCAGTTCTTATTACTTCGAACGGAACAATTTGTAGATTTAGTGCTCGATTTTTTAAATATCATTGACCGTGAAAAATTTTTGGGAACCATGAAAAAAGCGAGAAATGACCGGGAGTTTTTTCTTTAAATGAAACGGTCACCCTGGGCTTTCTTTTCCTTTGGAAAAATAAAACGCAAAGATTGAAAAGATCTTTACTGGTTCATTTTCTAAAATTCCTGACGCCTATTTGAATCTGGTTGGTATTTGATAATCCTGGATGTTCACGAATTTTTTTACTTGTTGGTGGAGCCTGAAAATTTTTTTCGGAAATCAAATCCGATGGGTCTACAACATGAGGACGGATCGCAAGCCTGATGTAAAGGTGAAAAATGTCATGATAGGTACAGGGTCCAAATATGACAAAACTGGTAAAGCTGTGGATAGCTTAACTTCATAGAAAACAATTTTTAAATTGCAGATTTATAGTTTAGACTACCAACTATAAACTAAGAACAAGAGAAAATTTAAGATAGAGTGGTCAAGACAGAAGTTAAGACTAAGACTGAATAGTTGGTAACAGATGGTGGAGTAATTTAGACTGTCTTATTCGAAGACTCAGGATAATCTCATACTGGACATCACAATTAGAATAGCGAATCGATGTACATGGCAATTAATAATCCTGGGTGATCAAGATTTCCCTTTTTAGTTGGCAGAGCTTGCAATTTGCTTTCAGGAACCAATTAGATTGATCTGGAACAACAACTCGGATCGAAAGTTTGAATTAAAGATTAATAATGACTAACAGAATGTTTAAATAGAAGATTGAGAGTGTAGAAAAGCCGGCTATTAACTACGAACAATAGAAAAGGTAAGGTAGAGTGGGCAAGACTGAATTTAAGATTAAGACTGAAGGTAAAACTAAGACTCTTGATCTACTTCCTGTATTGGACAACAGACGAAGGCGTAATTTAGACTGTCTTATTCGAAGATTCAGGATAATCTCATACTGGACATCACAATTAGAAGTTGGATAAGTTGCAATTTGCTTTCAGGAAACAAATCAGATTAGTCTAGAACAACAACTCAGATCGAAAGTTGGAGGTAAAGATTGACTACCCGAATATTTAAATAGTACATTTAAAGAATAGAAAACCGGCTATAGACTATGAACAACAAAGAAGGTAAGACGGGGTGGGCAAGACTGAAGTTAAGATTAAGACTAAAGGTAAGAATAAGACTGGAGGAGAGACTAAGACTCTGGATCTTCTTCCTGTATTGGAAAACAGATGAAGGCGTAATTTGGAATGTCTTATTCAAAGACTCAGGATGTCCTCATACTAGACATCACAATTAGAGCAGCGGATCGATGTACATGGCAATTAATAATCCTCGATGATCAAGATTTCTCTTTTTTGTTGGCAGAGCTTGTACTTTGCTTTCAGAAAGAAAATCAGATTGGTCTAGAACAATAACTCAGATCGAAAGTATGAGTCAAAGATTAATAATGACTACCAGAATGTTCAAACAGAAGATTTAGAGTGTAGAAAAGCCGGCTATTGACTACGAAGAACAGAGAAGGTAAGATAGATTGGGCAAGAGTGAATTTAAGATTAAGACTGAAGGTAAAAATAAGACTCTTGATCTACTTCCTGTATTGGAAAACAGATGGAGGCGTAATTTAGACTGTCTTATTCGAAGACTCAGGATGGTCTCATACTGGAGATCATAATTTGAATAACTGATCGATGTACATGGCAATTAATAATCCTGGGTGACAAAAATAGTGGTCTTCAGAAGAGGAGGGAAGCTCAAAAAAGAAGAATCTTGGAACTTTAGCGGAAAAGAACTCGAAATTGTCGGAACTTACAAGTACCTGGGTTTCTGATTCTCTACGACAGTCACGTACAGCAGGCACGTGAAAAATATGGCAGGAAAAGCTTAATAAGCTTTAAAAGCTGGGTGGGGAGTGATAAAGAGGAGTCGAATACAAGGTTGGAGGAGAAGAGCATACCTATTAGACACTTTGGTTAAATCAGGATTCATGTACGGTGTGGAAGTATGGGGCTTGTGTAAAACGGACGAATGGGAAAAACTTCAAGGAAGGTATATGAAGATTATAATGGGATTGGACAGAACGACATATGCTTACATATAGAGGTTGGAATCTGGGAGGACCAAAGTGGAAGTAGAAGCAAGAAGGAGGGCAGGAAGCTATTTGCTGGAGATAATGGATATGGGAGAAGAAAGGTGGCCGAACGCATGCCTGCTGGAAGAAATAAGGGCATTAGAAAATAACAATCCCTCAGAATAGGGAAAAGAGATAAAGGTGGCGCTCGAAGAGATGAAGTTGGGAATTGGGCAATGGCTAAGAAAGCTAAAAGAAGAGAATGATGGAGAGCTTCAAGAGCAATTCCTAAAGGGCGTGAAACGGCAAAAGGAGCAATTTATGCTGAAAGACTGGAATAAGGCTACGGAATCTAGATACTGTGAGGGATATCACCACTGGAAACAAGGACCTGGAGCAGAGAAATACTGGGAGAAGAAGGAGGTACCCGAAAAAGACAGAGAGCAATGGGCTAGGATGCGATGTGGGAACGTCGGAAAAACAGGAAATAAAGGCCTCAAAAACATTAAGTGTAGGCTTTGTGATGAGGAAGATGAAACACTGGAGCACATAATATCCTGTGAAAAACTTGTCGAATTCTTGGAAGACAGCGTGTGGGAATGGAGAAAAATACGGATGGAAGGAGATAATGGAGAAAAAAAGCTGAAAGAGGCACTGTACAGAAGAAGTCAGTGGACTAGAATGTTAGAATAGGAGAAATATGAATATTTGAATTCATAATTAAGATAAGTTAGTAATTGAAATGTATTGAATACTCTAAGCCCAGAAAGCATGAGGCAGAATAAATACTACTACTAATCCTGGGTGATCAAGATTTATCTTATTTGTTGGTAGAGCTTGCAATTTGCTTTCAGGAATCAAATCAGATTGGTCTGTAACAACAACTAGGATCAAAAGTTTGAGGTGAAGATTCATAATGACTACCAGAATGTTTAAATAGCAGATTTAGAGTGTAGAAAGTGGACTGTAGACTATGAACAACAAAGAAGGTAAGATCGAGTGGGCAAGACTGAACTTAAGATTAAAATTAAATGTTAGACTAAGACTGGAGGTGAGACTAAGACTCTGGATCTTCTTTCTACATTGGAAAAACAGATGGAGGCGTTCTCACTTAAGACTGAATTTAGACTGCCCTATTCACAGACTCAGTATTGTTTTATACTAGATATCACCATTAGAATAGCGAATCGATGTACATGGCAATTAATAATCCTGGGTGATCACGATTTATCTTTTTTGTTGGAAGACCTTGCAATTTACTTTCAGAAATTAAATCAGATTGGTCTGGAAGAACAACTCGGATTGAAAGTTTGAGGTAAAAAATTATAAGGACTATCAGAGTTTTTAAATAGCAGTTTAGAGTGTAGAAAGATGACTGTAGACTAACACCAACAGAGAAGGCAAGATAGAGTTGGCAAGGCTCAAGTTAAGATTAAGACTGAAGGCATGACTAAGACTGGAGGAGAGACTAAGACTCTAGATCTTCTTTCTGCATTGGAAAACAGATGAAGGCGTTATTTAGACTGTTTTATTCGAAGACTTAGGATGTTCCCATACTGGAGATCACAATTAGAATAGCGAATCCATGGACATGGCAATTAATAATCCTGGCTCATCAAGATTTCTCTAAATTGCAACTATGAACAACATAGAAGGTAAGATGGAGTGGGCAAGACTGAAGTTAAAAGTAAGACTGAAGGTAAGAGTAAGACTAGAGCTAAGGCTAAGCCTCTGGAGCTTCTTATTGTACTCAGGTAAAAATGATGGTCTCATTTTTGGGTTACTATTATAGTTTGGTTCTATTTTAGCGACAATGCCACAATTAATTTAGAGCAAATGTTGAAATTGTTAAATATTATTATGTATCGCCACTGCCCCATGACCTGATAACCATGAATAATGTAAAATAATAATAAAAAATCTGGCCTCTGCGTGGGCACATTTTTGTTACCGTTGCGCGTGTAAGTCGCAAGTTTGAGCGCGATTGACGTGTCTTTACGCGCTTGGTCTTCGTATTTCGCTTACATCTTCGCAACTTTTAAAACTTAAATTTAATTTAACGACAACTGTCATTTGGATATAGGGAATCCTCTTTATTTAAAGCTCCTTCGGCTTTAACGAAATACATACATCAAGATATACTTGTGTCGTTTTTCCATAGTTTTTTTTACTATTTTTTATAGTTTAAACTAAAAATGCGCATCCTAGCATGAAATGCTGTAAACAAATTTGTAGATATAATTTAGGCGAACAAATTAGTTAAATAAAATGTTATCGTACTTGTATCGTCTTTCAAAAGAGGAAAATTTTATTTTTAATGTACTTTCAGAAGCTTATAAGAATTTTGTTGTTTTTCACGATTGAAACAAATACTATGCATCCTATCAAAAAATCATTAGTACAAAATTTGTAGCCCTTTTTGGATGAGTTAATGTTGTCTCTTTCTTTATTTCCGTTTCTTGTGTCGTTTGTCCAAAAATTTAATTTTTGTATTTTCAATGCTGTCTTTTATGATTAAAAAACTACGCGTTCTGTCAAAAAGTAGATAATATCAAATTTGTAGATCTTCTTTGGGTGCACTTTTGTTGTATTTTTTGTAACTTCAGTTACGTGTTTGAAAGTTCAACCCATTTATTAAATATTCCTTTTTTTAGTCAAAGATTTTTTTAATTTGATTAAAAATATATCTATTTGATTAAAAATGCAACCATTATGTTACAGTCATCTTTTTTGGTGCAAAAATCAACTGTTTTGTAAAAAATTTGTCCTCCGGTATGAAAATTAATCTTTAATAATATTTAGCTTGGAAATTGTACTATTTGTTTAAAAGATGTACTATTTTGTTTAAAATTCGTCTCTTTTGTTCAAAAGTTAATTTGTTTGTTAGGAATACAAATTTATTTGTAAATTAATTTCTTTTGGAAGAAAAGCTTCTTTGATTGAAAATTCAGGTATTTTCATAAATTTGAAATTAACTATGAGAACATCGGTGTTGGAAATTAGGATTAAAAATAAGGAATTGGAAATTTCGAATAAAATTTGGGAATAAGCAACTAGAAATGGTGAATTATAACTTTCATATTGTGAATTACGACTTTAGAATTTTGAACTGGGAACCAGGAATTTGGATTAGATACTGGCAATTGGGAATTCAAACGTGGGACTTGAGGATTAGGAATTTGGTACTAGGAATCTTAAATTACAAATCTTTATTCAGGAAGTTGTAATTAGGAATTCATTCATTTGTTAGTGAACCTTTTTCTCAGGAATGAGGTATTGAGAACTAGGCATTAGGAATTGTAAATTAAGAATTGGGAATAGGAATTCAATAATTAGGAATTGGGAATTGTGACTTGGGAATTAGGAATCTGGTATTAGAAATTGACATTCGCCAATTAAGAATTGGGAAGAAGATATTACCTACAGAGAAACAGGAACTGAGAAGTGAGAGTTGGGATTTGGGAATTCAGAATTCAGATTTTTTTTTCTGTAAAATTCCTTTGTTTGATTGAATTTATGCAACATTAGTTGTTTTTACCTTTCAAATATTAGAATTTAAAAAATTAAATACTCTAGGATAGAAATTAGAAATTAGGCCGTAAGATTAGCAAGAAGGAACTAGGAATTAGAAATTATTAATTAGCATTAAAAACTTGGGATTTAGGAATTAGGAAGTAGGATTTGGAAAGTGGTATTTGAGAATCAAGAATTGGGAATTATGATCAAGAGTTTGTATGCCCTTCTTATCCTGCATTTCATTCACGTCACTGATGATGCTGCTATTGTTGTCGCTATACCTTCTGCTCGTCCGATTTAGTCAGGGCAACATTTTTTTGCTCTTTACCTTCCTAATATAGGCTTTTAAAAAATTAATAATTGGGAATTAGGGCGTAGGAATTTAAAATTGGGGATTAGGAAGTGGAAATTAAGACTTTGTAATTTGAAATGAGGAATTGAGAATTAGTAAAAATAAATTACGAAATAGGGGTAAAGAATTGATAATAAAAGGTAATAAGTATGTAAAGAGAATGTAGAAAGAAATGTACGACAATGATTTATCCAATGCTGCTACTGAGTGAGTGGCTTATTTATTGGAACCTGGATTTTGGAATTGAGGATTTGGAAATAAAAATTGGGAATTTTGAAATAGGAATTAGAGACACGAGATGGGCGCTCCTGGTGCTGATCCTAAATCTGTTGGTCCGTACTCTCCTGCTTCTGCATTTTATTTGACTCGCTGATGCTTATGCTGCTATTGTTGTTTTTATGCCTTCTGTTAATCCTAATGCAATATTGATAAGAGATACGTATCGTAATTCCCACATTTAGTAGTCAGAGTGAGCTTTAATTTCGATCTGACTTCGTTTGCACGCTTCGCATCGGAATCGGACAGAACAATGCAATGTACGCCACTATCCTTGATGATAAAGGAATTCGCGTACCACGGAGAGGAAAGTTAGTTTGCGCGATCGAGATCTGGATAATGTTCATCGCCTTTTACGGAAACATAGAATTGCGACTCGTAAATAGGGAATTATAAATTAGGAATTATGAATGTTGAATTAGAAAAATAAAAATTGGAATTTGGATTCGGGACTTAGGAATTAGGAATTAGATATCAGGGATATGAGATAGCATGTATGAAAAGAGGGTATAGCAGGAGTTGTAAATCAATAATTCCCATAATTCTGCTCTCAAGTTTTTAGAAAATCTTCTTCTGTGTTAGATTCCTGTGTCTGATGCTTATTCTGCTACAATTGATTTTATGTATCCCGCTGAGCCTTCCTTATAAATTCAACTGTCAGAGTAAGCTTTCATTTTGATCTGCCGTACTTTGCATGCTTTTAACTGAAAATGGGAAAAACAATACAACGTACGCAAGGGACCCTGATCGTAAAGGAATTCGCGTTTCACAAAAACGGAATTCTCGCGCGACTGATATCAGGACATTGTTCATCGCCTTTTACAGGACTTTAGAATTAGAAATGGGAAAATATAAATGCGAAATTATAAATAGGAAATTATAAATCAGGAATCTTGATATGCGAATTAGGGATTAAGAAAGTTTTTTTTTTAACAAAATTTTAAAAATATATTTCAATGTATAAATTAATCTTTCTAGCCATCTTCATTTTGCATTACCGACTGATTTCCGACTGCGCACGTCGCGACGCACATATATTTTTTCAGACTGGCTAGGACTTCCTGATACAAACATTGTTCATCGCCTTGCACGTTACTTTGGAATTAGAATTGAGAAATTAGTAATAGGTAATTAGAAATGGGAAGCTAGAAACTGCAAATATGTAAATCGGGAATTGAGAGTTGAGAATTAGAAAGTAGAAAAAACAATACATTGTACACCAGGAAGTTTAATGATAAATAAATTTGCGTTCTATGAAAATGGAAGTCGGTTTGCTCGACTAATACCAAGATATTGTGCGTCGCCTTGTACGGGACTTTGGAAATGGAAAATTAGACATTGAAAATTAGAAATTGTAAATTATAAATCCAGATTTGAAAATTATGGATTGGGAAAAAAGAATGAACTTCAGGTCACTGATCTTGATGATAAATGAATTGGCGTTCTATACAAACAGAAGTCTCGCAAGACTGATATTAGGACATTATTCCTTGCCTTGTACCTTACTTTGGAATTAGAATTGGGAAATTAGAAATGGGAAATTAGAAATGGGAAGCTAGAGATTGGAAATTAGTGAATCGGGAATTGAGATACTCCAGGGACTTTAATGATAAAGAAACTTGCGTTCTATGAAAATGGAAATCAGTTTGACATGGGAAATTAGAAATGGAAAATTAGAAATCCAGATTTGAATATTATGGAATGGGAATAAAAAATAAAATTTACGTTACGGACTTTCATGATAAATGAATTCGCGTTCTATACAAACTGAAGTCTGCCGAGACAGATATCAGGACATTATTCATTGCCTTGTACGTTACTTTGGAATTAGAATTGGGAAATTAGAAATGGGAAATTAGAAACGGGAAGCTATAGATTGGAAATTAGTGGAACGGGAATCGAGATTTGAAAATTAGAAAATAGGAAGAACATTACAATGTTCCATTTTCATAGAACCTAAATTTCTTTATTATTAAGAAATATATGTTCTATGAAAATGGAAGTCGGTTTACGCGACTAATACTAGTACATTGTGCATCGCTTTATACGGAACTTGGGGAGTAGAAAATTAGACTTGGGAAATTAGAAATGGGAAATTAGGAATGGAAAATTGGAAATGGTAAATTAGAAATGGGAAATTAGAAGTCGTGATTTTGTAAATTATGGGTTAGGAAAAAAGAATGAAATTTACGTCACTGACCCTGATAATAAAGGAATTCGTCTTCCACAAAAACGGAAGTCTCACGAGACAGATATCGGGACATTGTTTATCGCCTTGTACGGGACTTTGGGAATAGAAAATTAGACTTGGGAAACTAGTAATCGGGAATGTACATTTAAGAATTCGAAAAAACAATGCAATGAACGCCAGGGACTCGTATGATAAAGGAATACGCTTTCCACGAAAACGGAAGTCTGTTCGCGCCATTGATATCAGAACCTTGTTCATCCCCTTGTGCGGTGCTTTGGAATTAGAATTGGGAAATTAGAAATGGAAAATTAGAAATGGCAAATTAGAAATGGTAAATTAGAAATGGGAAATTAGAAATTGAAATTTTAATATTATGGATTGAGAAAAAAGAAGGAAATTTACGTCACTGACTCTGATGATAAAGGAATTCGCGCTCCAAAAAAAACAGAAGTGTCACGAGACAGATATCAGGACATTGTTCATCGCCTTGTACGGGACTTTGGAACTAGAAATGGGAAAGTAGAAATGGACAATTGGAAATTATAGATGGGTAATTACAAATCGGGAATCGAGATTTGATAATTAGGAATTGTGAATCTTGACTTTGAACTTGGAAATTAGAAATTGCGAATCAAAAATTATTGATAAGACCAACGGTGGTGGTAAAGACCGTATTTTAATAGTTTTGCGCCAATGATTCTCATACTGTTTCTCCCGACTTTGCTGTTCTATCTTTTCGCCTTTGACTCCCGTCCCTGATTCTTAAGCTGCTATTGTTGTTGCCATACCTTCTGCTCATCCTAATCCAATATTGATGAGAAATACGGATCCTTATTCTTGCATTCAACAGTCAGAGTAAGTTTTCATTTCGATCTGACGTGGTTTGCACGCTTTGAACTGGAATCGGGCAGAACAATGCAATGTACGCCAGTGACCCTGATGATAGAGGAATTCGCGTTCCACGGAGACGGAAGTCGGTTCGCGCGACCGAGATCGGGATAATGTTCATCGCCGTGTACGGGACGCGTGTACTCCCTCTTATCCTGCCAGGATCTTCTTCGGGCATTACGTACGTGCAATGCAGCTCAGATAAGCGTTACGTCAGATGCATTCAGGAAGAGTTCACGGTGTTGCGCAACCGAGCGTTGCGGAACGCTCCATGCGTTACGAGCTGGGAACGCGTTAGCTGTACCTACATGTATTACCGCGAGGGATAAACATAAAGCAAATGCGTCTGTTTGCGCGTAAACGAAGCTTCACGCACGCACCAGTCCCCGTTATCCCTGTGTGCGTCGAGATATTATGTTTACCAACAACCCGGGTCAAATGCGACGACACGCGCTATAATTGAGTAACGTGAGAATCCCAGGCCTGTAATGAATTTCTCATCATTTTTTTTTCGCGATTATAGAAAAATCATAATAGAGAATCATTAGAAGAAACGCAGAAGAAATGAAAAAATTCAGGATGTAGTACTGTTTTGTTAAAAAGTGTTTTATTATACTTTTCAAGTTGCAAATTAAATTATATCATAGAAAATTTATCCTGTTAGGTTACAAATTAATTTTTTTGTTCAGGATTCATCTATTTGGTGTAAAACCAATATTTTTCAGTTAAAAATTCATGTATAGTGTGGAAAATTCGTCTTTTTAATACCTTGGTAATGTTTTTAGTATAAAATTCTACTTTTTTGTTAAACAGTCAACTATTAATTAAAATTTAAAAAAACTTGTGAAGCATTTTTATGAAAAACGCAGTTTTTTTCAATCGTAAAAAAATAACATCAAAAATAAAAGTAAAGAAATTTGTGGAAAACCGACAAATGACGCGACCAAATTCCACAGACAAAAGATGTTCATCCAAAAGAGATTTTATATTTTTTTTCTGAACCATTTTTTGATGGATTGCGTAGATTTTTCATAATAATGAATGGGGTAAAATACAAAAAATATTAGGATCTGAAATTGTTTACAAAATCTTTGATTTTCTTTCCTAAAAACTACTTTTGTTATAAGCATTTTAATATTTTGTTTTTGATTTAAAATTTACTCTTTGTAAATTTAAGATGTTTAAGTTGAAGATTTGATAGAAAATTTGACTTTATCAGTAAAAAAAATATATTATGTTGAAAATTCTTTTGTTAGAAATTTCTCATTTTTTAAAATTAAAAATAAATTTTTATATAGAATTTAAACCATTACATTTTTGGTTGAATATTTATCAGTTGCAAGATGAAAATTCAGTTATTTGATCGTAATTTTATTTTGTAGAAAATAAGGCTTCTATTTTAAAAATTCATCTATTGAGTTGAGGATTCAACTATTTAATATATAGGTTATTTAATATAATTTAAAATAATATATGTTATTTTTAGTTATTATTATATTTATTTATAATTTTTAACTAAAAATTTAACTATTTCAATATTGGTTAAAAATTTATATATTTTAGTTTCAAAATCAACTATTTAATTGAAAGTGAAATTTGTTAAAAACTCATCTTTTTTCGTAAATTAATAATCTTCCTGATTCAAAATTCATCTTTTTCGGTTAAGAATTTAACTTTTTTTTAAAATGTTGTTTTTTGCGCTAGGAATTAATTTTTAATCTCAAAATTTATCTTTTGCATTTTTATATGATTTATCTTTTATGATCCTTAAATTTAATTTTTGGTAAATAATTTTCTATTTTTTTGTTTGTTAGTAAAAAATTGAGTTTTTATCTAAAAAAAAACCATTAAATTTTTGGGCGAAATTGATCCTTTGTTGGTTGAAGATTCAACTATTTTTTCAAAAATTCGTTTCTCTTTTTAAACTCATCGGACACAAAATGTTTGTTTATTGCTAAAAAGTTCTTTTAAACTAAAAATTAAGCCATCTAATTATTTTTTGAGAAAGTATATTTTTTAGATGGAAATCTTTGTGTTTTGGTGAAAACTCTTCAGTTGGTTGAAAATTAATATTCTTATTTAAAGATTTAATCCTAGTTAATAAAAAATTTAACTATTTGGTTAGAAATTAATTTATTTTCTCAAAAGATGATCTTAAGTTAACAAAGTTTTTTGTATTTTCGAATTAAAAATTTAATTTTATTATTTAGTTAAAATTTTATTTTTTTCATATAAAAAAACT
>JAAAKG020150703.1:0-31493 GCA_010014905.2 Druon quercuslanigerum
AATGTTGAAAATTCTTAATCGATTGACGGCATCTTCATAGTTTCCTAAAATATTTCAAATGTTTTTCTAGTTAAATGTTCAAATTTATTTAATTAAAAAAAAAGTATTTTCTATTACGACAGATAACTTTTTAACAAAATGCTTGAATTTGCAACAAAGTAATTTAATTTTAAACATAATAGTTTCATTTTCGATCTAAGAACATAAATTCCCAACAAAAAAGTGTCATCGTTTATTTTTCAATCAAACAAGATGAAATTTACACAATAAAAAAAAGAATTTTGAAAAGAAGATTACGAAGTTTCACCAAATGAAAATTTTCCTCCCAAAAAGAAATAAAACTATCTAAATTTTTGAACCTTTGCAGCCAAAAAGACGAATTTCAGTCAAAAAAAGATCAATCTTAAAAAAGTGTAAAAGTTACGATTGTAGTTGAATAATTGCTTTTTGAAAAAAAAAATTCTTTCCGACTAAACAGTTGAATTTACAATTAAAGACAAAAGATGAATTTTTCAACTAAAATGATAAATCTTCAAGAAAAAAATATAATTTTTAACAAAAAATTGCATTTTCATAAAAAAATATATTTCTACTAAAACAGATGAATTTGTTAATCAAAAAGATAAATTTTCAAAAAAATTGTTGAGTTTTCGTCAAAAAAAGATTCCAGCAGACTTTTCAAGATCAAAATATGAATTTTTTAACAATAAATAACTTTCTACGAAAAAAATTGAATTTTCAGTCCCATAAAACGAATTTCTAATAAAGAAGAAAGACTTTTAACCAAATAGTTTCGTTTTCATCCAAAAAACATTCCAGTTGACTTTTCAAGATTAAAATGTGAAGTTTTTAACATAAAATAAGTTCCCAAGAAAAAAATTTAATTTTCAATCCCAAAGACGATTTTTTTTGAAGCAAAACGAATGAATTTTTAACAAAATACTTGAATTCTTTACAAAATAGCTACATTTTTATTCAAGAAAGTTGAAATTTGTACTAACACAGATCTCAGTTCTATTACTAACACCAAAATATTAAGTTTTAACAAAAAGTAAATTTTCTACGAAATAGTGAAATGGTCAACAAAACAGCAGAATTTTTAACCAAATAGTTACATTTTTATCTAAGAAATATGTAAATTCTTCAAAAGCAGGTGAATTTTCCAATAAAAAATGCAAACTTTCAGAAAAGAGGTTGAATTTTTAACCGCACAGTTTCATTTGCATTCATGAAAGATAAAATTTCTCGTAGAGGAGATGAAGTAAAAATAAAAACTTAAAAAAACAGTTACATGTTTATACAGACACAAATTTTTAAAGGAAGATATTTAAAAGAAAGATATTGAACAAAAAGTAAATTTTCCAGGAAATAGCATAATATTTAATAAAACAGTTGTATTTTTTCTCAGAATGTAGCAATAATTATGCTGAAAAAGAAGAATTTCTAAATCAAAATGACACAGTTTCAGAAAAAATAGTTTTCATCTAAAAGCGTTTTCAGTTGACTAATAAGCAATAAAATATTAATTTTTAAGAAAAGGTTATTGTTCTATGAAAAGGAATAAATTTTAAACCCAGAAAGACGAATTTTTAACATAACAGTTGAATTTCCACCAAAAAATGTATTTTTAAGAAAAATGTTAAATTTTCAGCCAAATAATAAAATTTATAAAAGTGCTTTCGTCAGTTTCATGCATTAAATAGCTTCACCATACAACAATAAAATTTTCCTACCTATTTGGAAATGTGATTTGTCGTCTCCTAAATGGTGCGGAACTCAAAGGTCGTCTTCGTTTACTTTTTTATAAAGTCGTTTTCCATTGAACAATGAAAAGCATAAAACCTAACACGACGGTCAGGTATGGTTGGGTATGGGTTTAGATACCGGCACTCCGAAAATTGTAGGCGGTCACTTGATAAACAGACAATTTAAAAAAACAACATTTTAGATTCAATTGCTTAAAAATTATTATAAAATAACTATTAACAAAAGTTAAAGGGACTTTTGTTCGAGTTGGATCGTACAATTTTTTTTTTACAATACAAACAAGTTCCTAAGTCTATTTTAATTACACGTGTGACGAAATACGACTTTTATTTTTTAATGTTTCTATAGTCTACTTCGAAAGGTTGGCAACAACTGTCTTGAAACAAAAGGAATCTACATTATCATGAAATAACCGAAAATGAGCGGTAAATTTGAATATTTATATTGTGTGCGTGACCTAATTACTAATGAATTGAATAGATTTTTGAGACTAATAATTTTGCTACAAATTTCTGTTTTTAATTTAGCAATAGAATCCTTTTTACATCTCAATTTCAGGATTACTGCTTATTTATTATTTGGTTTACGTTTTCTACATTATACGAGGAATTTAAAAAGGTATATTGTTTTAATTCCTCCCATTTTTTATTTATAGAATTTATAATTAATTGCTTTTAAAAGGTTAATTATCTTTAATGTGGTATTCAGTTTTTCCTAGAATTTTTTGTAGTTATTTAGTTATACATTTAGAGATACATTCAACGGCGAATCTGGAAAAGAAATGATACATCTTAAAGAATAATTTATTTTATGTAATTCAGGTAACCTATAAAATCTAGTAGAGTTACCATTAGTACTATGATAAAAGTTATATTAATATGAATTAATGACATTTTTTTAAATTCTGTTAAAGGAGTGTAAGATTAGTGTATTACGCTTTGTTACAGGAGGTTGGGGGGTCTTGTAGAGGGTCTATAATCCGTTACGTAATTTAATTACGGCCCCTTGGAAATGTAACGTTACTAACTTAAATAAAGTTTTTCAAAAAAATTGAAATCATAATTAAAAGCCATTAATTTAAACCTGTTAAATTTCTGCATACCCAGATGCATGTAAAAGTAAACGAAGCGAGTGAAGATCGTGAGAGGAAGGTCGTGACTCTGGTAGCCTACTCACTCATTCACTTACCGGTATTTACGACTTATCTAACCTCACCTTATACTCTCACTATATACGAATGAACTGAGCACTTGCAAGAACAAGCACCTCTTTATTGATTCTTAATTTAAAAATAAAATTCATGTTTAAAAAGAAAAAAGAAGATCCAAATTTATTGGAAAATTTCAAATCGACGATTTGTCCGAATGGTTTTATTGTCCAAACGAAATTTGGGCTGTTTCAACCAAACGTTTTAAGACTTAGCTAAAAGACCGATTTTTTTATAAATTAACCTCGTCAGGACAAAACTTAATAAAACTGGTGGATATTTATTTTTTTAATTTGGGGAATAATTTATCATTCTCACTTAGAATAGGGAAAAGAATTACAATTCTTAATTGGAACAGGTAATGTTATAAAAGAATTATAAATCTTAGTTTAGGCAGGGGATTTCAGTAAAGAGTTATCATTTCGATTTTTAAAACAGGAAATTGTCTAAGAGATTTTTAATTCATAGTTGCGACAGTGAATAAATAAAAAATGACCAAAGAAATATAATAGTAAATTTAGGACAGGGAATTTGCGTGAAACAAGGAATTTCAATAAAGAAATATAATTTTGTCTTGGAACAGGTAATTTTTGATATGTCATAAAAAACTTTTTTCAATAATTTCTATCATGATATATAAAAAAAGAAGTTACACAAAAAAATCCCTGTTCTAAGTAAGAAATCGTCAGTTTTTTAAATATTCTTGTTCAAAACCAGAAGTTGTTAGAATTGATTTTTATTTGCAAATAAAAATTTGCAAGAATTTGAAACATAGCTCATTAAATTTAAAATAGGAAAATTACTATAAATCTGAATTTAAATCGAAAATACTGTAAATCGATATAATTCTGAAGCGAAACAGGGAATTTTTGAAAATAAATCTAATTGTGTCTTGGATTAGTGGATTTTCTAAAATAATGTTAATTTTTAGTTGGGGCAGGGAATTTCAGTAAAGATCTATAGTTTTGACTTTTGATTAGAGAATTTCGTATAAAAAATTTTAATGTTTATTTCAGGTTCACTTTAGAAAATGGAAGATTGTTCAAAATTATATTTTTCATATCATGACTCGTGGTTTTCGTACAGAAGTATAATTTAACTTGGAACAGGGATTTTTTAATGACACGCGAATTTTAGAAAATAATTTTAATTATTTCTAAAAAGAAGGAAATTTAAGAAAAATCCTGTTTCAAGTAAGAATTTCTCAAGATTTAAAACAATTGTAAATCACTAGGTTTTTAAATATCCTTGTTTAAAATCAGAATTTGTTTGAATTTAGAGTTATTTCTTTCTGAAAATAAAAATTTGCCAGAATTTGAAACTCAGTCATTTTAAATTGAAAGACAGGATACTACGATACATCTGAATTTTAATAGAAAATTCTGTAAATAAATACAATTCTGACATGGAACAGGAAATTTTTTTAAATAAATCTAATTATAATAATTTTACATAATTTAGACATTTAAATAGAAGATTTCTGTGAATAATTATTATTTTACATGGAACCGCAAATTTTTGACCTGAAAAGGCAATTTTGGAAAATAATTTTAATTCTGCTTGAAAAGAAATAAATTTATAGAAATTCCTGTTTAGGTTCGAAATTTAAATTAAATTAATTAAAATTAAATTTAAATTCTGATGACGAAAATTATCTGCTGCTCCAACTCAGAATTAAAATTCTTTTTGAAAATTCCCTATTCCAATTCGAAAATCTTTAATATCTTTTAAAATATTCAGAAAGATTTTGAAATATTTAAAAAAAAAGGAATTTAAAATCGCCCATTTTTTCATTGATAAGACGCTGTCTAGTTAGGGTTTCATAGCCCCGGGAAGAAAGGGGAAAGTAAGAAGGCACTATATGAAGTTATGACAGGGGAAGTGAGGGGAAGTGAATGAAAGGAAGTATTGGCGTATAGGAAAAGTGATGGGAGGGATAGTAAAAGAAGTGAGAGGATAGAAGGTAGAAGAAATGAGAAGTGGCGAAGGAAAGGAATGTGAATTAGGGGAATGTGAAATAGAGGAAGTACAATGGAAAGTAGTATCCCTAAGGGATAGTAGTAGTAGATAGTAGTAGGGGAAGTAGGGGAAGTAGATAATGGCAGGGTGATTAGAGTGGGGGGAGTAAGGAAATAGGAGTTAGGCGAAGACAGAGAAAATTCCACGAGGAATGGAGTGAGGAGGAATGAAGTATAAAAAATGGGGAAAGGGAAGTAGGAGGTATAGGAAGAGGAAAATTAGGGGATGAGAAATAGTCACATGCAAATAAGAATTTTTGAAAACAAATCTAATTTTGATTTGGAATAGTAAATTTGTATCAATAATTATAATTTAGACATTAAAATAGCGGATTTCTCTAAATAATTATTATTTTGCATCAAACCGCGAAATTTTTGGCCTGAAACGGGAATTTTGGAAAATAATTTTAATTCTGTTTGAAAAGAAAAAGATTAAACATTTACCTTCCTTTTTCGATTAGCCAGAAATAATAGAATGATAAACAATTCTTCATTGATAAGGCGCTGCCTAGTTTATTTAAAAATGATAATACGACTTTTAGGGGTTTATAGCCCCGGGAAGAAAGGGGAAAGTAAGAAGGCAGTATAGGAAATGATGAGAAGGGAAGTGAGACAAAGGAAGCATGGGAGTATAGGAAAAGTGATGGGAGGGGTAGTAAAAGAAGTCAGAGTATAGAAGGTAGAAAAAATGAGAAGAGGCGAAGGAAAGAAATATGAATTAGGGAAATGTGAAATAGAGTAAGTGAAGATATAGTTAGTAGACAAAGTGAGAGGAGGCGAGTAGGGGAAGTAAATAAATAAAGATAGGGGAAGTAGATAATGTCAGGGTGAGTTTGGGGGAGTAAGGTAGGCAAAGATGGAGAAAATTCCAAGAGGAGAAGTGAGGGGACATGAAGTAGAGAAAATGAGGAAAGGAGAGTAGGGGGTATAAGAAGAGGAAAATTAGGCGATGATAAGTAGTTGAAGAAATGAGAAGTGATGGTAGGGGACTAGGAACTGTGAGAGGTTTAAATTAGAAGTGAAATGCAAAATAAGAGAAGGCAAAAAGGAAAAAATTGGAGGGGGGGGGGGGATTATGTGAGTTACGGGATGTGGAGTAAGAAGAGGAAAGAATGGAAAGTTTGGGAGGCGAAGTATTCGAAGAAATGAAAAGTAATGAAACGAAAAGTAGGGGGAGTGTGATGATGAAAGTAGGAGAAGACGTAAAAAATAAGAGAAGGAAAATTATGGTGAAGTAGGGGAAATTACAAGCGGAAAGTTAGGGGAGGGAAGTTAGAGTAGGGAAGATAAGGGAGAAAGAGTAAGTGAGAAGAGGGAGAGCAGAACAAGTTATAAATGGAGAAGTAGGGAAAGTGAGGAGAAGTAGGTAAAGTGAGAGGAAGTAGGGGGATTAAGAAGGTGTAGAGGAGGACAGAGAAAGTAGTGGGAGGAGTAAGGATGAGCGGTGAAGTGAGGGGAAGTTATCAGAGAGGAAATGGAGGAAGTGATGGGAAGTATAAGAGTAAGAGAGGACTTTTGGTTTGAATGAGTATAAGAATACTGTTTTTCCATGTTATTTGAGATATTATACAGTTTTATGCATGGATATTGGGACTGGATCGTGAAGTGACAACTATGGAGGGAATTGATCTACTTTGAGAGTTCACAACTTGCCGTCGAATCAGAGACCGGAAGTACCACAGAATTAGCCAAGCACGCGTCCTCCTACAGAGCCCAAAGCTCGTTCAATTTCCAGAGTGCTTCGAGACTCTTCACAAACCGGAATTGCGGAAGACTGATGTCGCTTCCGCTCCGGCTCGTTATTTCTCTTTCCCCGAAATCGCCCCGGGACACCAGCATCGATTGCCACTTATTGCGATTCCTCAAACCTCCACCTTTATAAGTTTTCAAGAAAACGTCGTTTCAACAATTCCGCTCGAGAAGATTACAAATCTTGCCTTTATCAAAGAACATCTACACAAATTAAATTAAATAACAAGTATATTCCATAAACAAAATGGACAAACTAATCAACAAATAAAGAAGCTGATAAACAAATTAAGTTCAGTGTTGAGACTTTTAATGTCGTAGAAAATTTACAGTTTTGTACTGTTTCGAAAATATTTTTCCCGGTCATTGAAATTTAGAAGTTGAAATTGTTAACGCTTGAGATTTTTTCTTTCTTCTGAATTTTCAACTTTTCAAATTTAAGCTTAGCAACATCCTCATTTCAAAAATGATTAGGTTTCATTTTTACAAACTTTAATCATATAAAATAAATTTCGTCACTTTTATACTCAGAAAATATTCTCGGTTCTTTAAATTTTTTATCGTCATAACTATAAAAATAGTTGTTAATGACTAAAGAAAGGTTATACCTTATTTAATTTAACATAAAATGTCATAAATTCCTAAGGTCTAGGTCAAAATATATTGAAATTTTAACCAAATAGTTTCAGTTTCAAGTCAATAGGATGAAATTTTTAAAAGGGTGACATTTTCAAGTTAAAAACGTGAATGGTTTGAAACATACTTGAATTTTTAATAAACTAATTGAATTTTTCACCAAATAGCTCAATCTTCAACAAAATGATTGTCTTTCCAAAAAGAAAATATTCCGCTCTTATCAGAAACGGTTTCATTTTCAAATTTTTAACAAAATCATGAAATTTTCTGCTACCATAAAAGATGAAAATTTAAGAAATTTAAAATAGATCAAAATCAAAATTAAAAAGCCTATTTAATGTGCAATAATCCAATCGATTAAAACTCTTCTGAAAAACAATAATCCAACGATTAAATTTGGACCACGAGGAACAAACAAAAATGATCCTATTGTAATCTGAAAAAATTGAAAAACAAAAATTTCAGATAAAAATAAAAAAGAGGTCAGAAAAATGAAAAATGTGGTTGGTTGTCTCCTCATTTTTCTTTCCTCTTTTTTTATTATTGTCTGAAATTTTTTTTTTTAATTTTTCAGATTACAAAAGGAGCATTTTTGTTTGTTTGTTGTGGTCCAATCTTGGCCGTTAGATCCTTGTTTTTTTTACAAGAGTTTTCATAAAAGATTAATTATTTTCAATCTATATAACAAATTTTCTATTCAAAAATATGAATGTACAACAAAACTCTTGAATTTGTGACCACAAATGGCATTTTGCACTTTCAATAAAACATTTTTTTTAAACCGAATAGATGAATTTTGATAAACTTTTAATTTTTTTCGCTGAATCATCAACCTGAGGAGGTAAATTTTCAGAAAAATATCATTTTATACCATCAAAGATAAATTTTAACCAAATATTTCAATTTAAAAAAAATAATAATTTTTAATCATACAATTGAATTTTTAAATCAAATGAAGAATTTTTTGAATAGAGTTTTATTTTTAACATGAAAAAGTGAATTTTCAACAAAAATAATGATTATTATCCAATAAATATCCATTTTGAACTAAGTGGTGAAATTACAAAAAGAAAATCATTTTTAAACAAATAGTTGCATTTTGAACCAGCTGGTTGTACTTTTAATCTATTAAGACAAAATAGTTTTAAAAAATTGCAAATATGTAGTCAAATTTTTGAGCCACAGGGACGAATGTTTTGAAAAACAGTTGAATTATCATATTGAAAAGTGAATTTTCGACAGCAAAGGTAATTTTCAATCAAAAATATCAACTTTTAACAAAATAGTTGAATTTTCAAACCAAAAAGAGGGATTTTTCATAAGACAGTTAAATTTTTATTAACCTGAATAAGTGAATTTTCAATAAAAAGAATAATTTTCAATGAACAAAGATAAATTTAAAAAAACATGCTTCAAGTAAAAAATATAATTTGAACCAAATATTTAGCTGCATTTGCAACCAAATAGTTGTATTTTTCAGCTTGACAATTTTTTTTAGAAATTCTTATGGCTTATATTTTGAATTTATATAGGTTATATGATCAAAAAGTAAAATTAACAATAGTAAAAAATGAAACGTCCGCTAAAAATATAAAAAATGGCAAATTTAAAAAAAACTTTCAACAAAATAGTTAAATTTTTAACCAAATAATTAGATTTTTCAAACAAAAAGACGAGCTTTTGAAAAACAGTCGAATCATCAACATGAAAAAGTAAATTTTTAACAATAAAGATAATTTGGAAAGAAATAGATAAATTTTTAAAACAAAAAGACGATTTTTCAGACCAAACAGAGGATTTTTTTAGAAGATTTTTGAAGCATGAACCATAAAGAGTGCATTCTAAACAAAAAGGATCATTTCCAACAAACAAAGATAAAATTTGAACCAAATAGTTAAAGCTTCAAAAGGAAAATAAATAGTTGGTCAATTATTTGAATTTACAAACAAATGGTTTTTCTTTCAATTAAAAAATCTGGAATTTCAGCAAAATATTTAAATATATAATCAAATAGCAAAATTTTTTAACAAAAACACGAATTTTCTGGAGTATATTTGAATTGTCATCTATATTTTTAAGGACATTTAATTATGACCTGCTGTTTCATTGATAATTAATCTTTATTTTATAAACTTTTTTATACTTATTTTTTTCACTGAAAATTAAACAACATTCCCGTTCATCTTCTAATTTCACCAGTCCCGTTACAACCAGGAAATGTCATTTTTCTTTTATATCTGTTGATCCTAGGTATTTCTCTTAAAAAATATTATTTGAAGTTAAAGAATTTTAAGGTAGTTGTCGTGCCAAGAGTCAGATATCTGAAAAAAAAAGTTTTTCTATGATTTCAAGAATCAAAATATTATAACTGATGTCAACTCAAATGAAAAATATTATTTTTAATAAAAAATATTAAACTCCACCAAAAAAAATTACTTTTGACCATGTTTTTTGCAATTGAATTTTTTCTGACCTTCGAACTGTGGGCTGAATCGGAAATTTACTATTCAAAATCACCTACAGCCAACACTTCTTGACCGATTTTCAATTTTTTATAAAATTATTAGCAATAGTAGTGCAAGAGAGTCTATGGATTAAATTTTTTTAATTTTCATTATTTTATATTTTTTATAATAATAATCAAAAAGCAAAAAGGGGACATTTTTTAATTATTATTTTTTATCTTTAAATGAATAACTTAATTGATCCCATTCTCGAAGAAAATGATTTATGATGTATCTAAAGAATATAAATAATTAGCAATAAATTGAATCTACTTGTTATAAATAAATTATATTAAAAAAATGTCAACATCATGGAAATTTTACTTGCAAAGTATATTTGTTAGTTAAAATTGCTTAATTTTATCTACACGATCATATTTGATTATTGAAATTTGTTGTCTAGTTTAATTTGTTTATTTTATGAACAAATTATATTAAAAAATAGTTTAGGCATTTATTGACAGAAAGTAATCGTTTTCTTTCTTAGTACCTTTAAATTATAATTATGAAAATATTTATTAATAAATATTGTTCATTCGATATTATTTGTTTATGTAATAAACAAATATTATTTAAAAATGCATCGTTTGGTAGTTTAAAGACAGAAAGTAATAGTTTTACTTTCTAATCGTCTTCGAATTACGTAACTGGTAATGCTAAGTGACAAAGAATTGTTCGTCAATAACATTTGTTTATTTTATGAACAAATTTTATTAAAAAAATAAATAGGTTAGGCATTAAAAAACTTTAACTTTAAACAAACTTTTTAAACAAACTTAACTTTCCAAAAGAGCGTTAAATTTATGTCTATAAATAACTAAACTATTCAATATTTATTTATTTATCAAATTTATATATATAATAATCAAATAATATCGATCGCGAACTCATCACCACTAAAAATTATCACTTATATAACTTGAAGACGACTAGAAAGAAAAACGATTCTTTTCTGTCAATAAATGCCTAAACTATGCATTTGTTTATATAATTTGTTTATAAATTAAACAAATAATATCGAATGACAAGTCTGCACCACTAAACATCACCACTATAATTATTTAAAGACGATCAGAAACCAAAATGATCACTTTCTATATATGAATGGTAAAAGTAGGCATTTTTTTATAAAATGTGTTGATAAAATAAACAAATGATATTAATTAACAATTTTTTTTTTCACTAAACATTAATAATTATGTAATTTGAAGTCGATTAAAAAGAAAAAATATTACTTTCTCTCTGGCAACGACCAAACTATGCATTTTTTAATAATATTTGTTTTTTAAATAAATAAATAAACAAATAATACCGAATGAACAATCTTTATCACTAAATATTTTTATAATTATAATTTAAAGGTACTAAGAAAAAAAAATTACTTTCTGCCAATAAATGCCTGAATTGTGCATTTTTTATATAATTTGTTTAAAAATGAACAAATTAAACCAGACAACAAATTTTGTTTATCAAATATGATCATTTAGATAAAATTAAGAAATTTCAAGTTACAAATATGCTTTGCAAGCCAACTTTTCATGATGTTCACATTTTGTTAATATACTTTGTTTATAACAATTAAATTCAATTTCCTGCTCCTTATTTATGTTCTTTAAATACATTGACATTCATTTTCATCGAGAATGGGATCAATAATGTTACTCCTCTAAAGATAAAAAATAATAATTAAAAATGTCCCATTTTCGTTCTTTGATTATTTAGATAAAAAATCTGCAAGTTTCGTGGACATATTCTCGATAATATATTTAACTCACGCGTCGCGTTCGATACTGTATTTACCTCGAGCTACGCGCTTGCACTTTGCGCACGGACCTTTTAAAACTAAATGTCAAAGCATCGAGAACAGTAATTTGGTGATTGTGAATTCTCTTTTGTTAAAGCTCCTTCGGCTTTAACGAACACATTCTTATCACGTATCTCGTGCTTCGCACTCGAGTTTATCCCTGGGATACTGTGCAGGCTTACCGTTTTTTAACTTCTAAATTATGTCCCTAAACTCAGTGACCCAGACTTTCCTAATTAAATTTTCTACCCCATCGTGTTCTACTTCAAAGTTGTGGTGCCCTATTGCTTTATCTCATAATAATTGAATAAAATAGGCTCTCAAAGCATCTAGGTAGGAGAGATTTTTTTCATATCCTGCATAGTTTGATCGCAAAATGCAATGGTTGATTTTTTATTATTTTTTGTGCGTTCAACATTTGAATTTTCAATTTTTCTAAAAAATTTAAAAATTCGGTCACTTTTAAAATTCTTATCCGTAATAGCTGACTAACGAATTTGGCATTTCGCTCAGGACACTAAAAGTGTGTACCAAAGGCCAATCTACTAAATCAATTTTTTTTTAAGTTATCGTGTTCACAAACAGACACATTCGTGAAAACCTGTTTTTCGGATTCAGGGGGTCTCAAATGTGGAAATTTGGACTAAAACTGGGGGGAAGGGTTAAATTTTACACAAACCTAATACCTTCTCTGATGAGAATGTAAAAATGGTTTAATTTGTCATGAATAATTTTTGTGTAGTTCTGTTTTTGGATTTAAAAGTAAAAAATAGAATTACAAACATTAAAAAATTAAAATCTGCTCATGCAGCGAGCAGATTTTTTTATTTTTTTACTGTTTATTATGTTTTTCATAATTAGAGCGAAAACTACACATCCTATCAAAAAGTAATTCATAACAAATTTGTAGATCTTTTTCCAATAGACAATTATTGTCATTACTTTGTTTGCTGTCGAAATTTGAATTTTTTTAAAAAGAAAATTCAAAATTCAAATAGTTGTAATGAAAATCTTGTGGAGTATTCAAAAAGAATCGTGCGTTATTTGGCTTGAAATGTTCATTTTCGTGTTTTTCGAAACTTTGTAAATTCTATAACTGTGGTAATTTTTTGTTTCTTTAAAAAAAGTCATTAGGATAAATTGTTTGACTTTTTAAAAACTATAAATAACCTTACAGAGAATTTTTGAATTTTGAAAGAAAGTGGTCTCAACAGTATTCAAAATGTCCCCACTTTTTGAATTTTTATCCAAAATGGCTAGCTAACTAGCTTCACCTTTTGTTTAGGACACTAAAAATGTGTACCAAAGGCCAATCTCATAGAATAATTTTTTCGCAAGTTATCATACTCACAGACAGACATACATACAGACATACAGACAGAGACATTTGTAAAAACCTGTTTTCGGATTTAGGGGGTCGCAAAACGTGGACATTTGACCAAAACTGGGGCAGGGGGGGGGTGAAATTTTACACAAATCTAATATCTTATATGATGAGAATCTAAAAATGATTTAATTTGTCATGAATAACTTTTGTATAATTCTGTTTTTGGATTTAATAGTAAAAAATAGAATTAAAAACATTAAAAAATTAAAATTTTTCGTGCCTCACGCACAAGACGAAAAATAAATTAAAAGACAAAAGTTGTGATGAGAATTTGCCCATGTAGCGGGCAGATTTTTTATTTTTGACTGTTATTTATGTTTTTCGTAATTAGAGCGAAAACTACACATCCTATCAAAAAGTAATTTATAACAAACTTGTAGATTTTTTTTAATAGACAATTTTATCTACTCATCTTTTACCGTTTTTTGAATAGTTTGGTTGAAAAATTTAATTTTTTGATTTTTCATTACTTTGTTTGCTGTCAAAATTTGCATTTTTTTCAAAAAAATTCAAAAAGTTGTAATAAAAATCTTCTGGGTTATTCCAAAAGGAATATTTTTTTTCTGTTGACTTTTTTCATATTGTGCGTTATTTGGTTTAAAATGTTCATTTTCGTGTCTTTTTTGGAATTTTGTAAATGCTATAACATTGGCAATTTTTGGTTTTTTGAAAAAAATCATTTAAGTAAATTGTTTGAATTTTTGAATACTATAAATAACCGTCAAGAGAATTTTTGAATTTTGAAAGAAAGTGGTCTCAAAAATATTCAAAATGTGCCCACTTTTGGAATTTTTATCGAAAATGGGTGGCTCAGGAACTTCATCTTTTTTTTTAGGATACTAAAAGAGTGTGCCAAAGGCCAATCTCCTAGAATAATTTTTTTACAAGTTATCATGCTCACAGGCAGGCAGACAGACAGACATACAGACATACAGACAGACACATTCGTAATAACCTGTTTTTCGGATTCAGGGGGTCTCAAAAAGTGGACATTTGACAAAAACTTGGGGGGGGTCCATTTTTTCACAAATCTAATACCTTCTCTGATGAGAATGTGAACATATAAAATGATAAAAACTAAACAATCTAATCCATAGATGCTCTTGCGCTATTATTGTTGATCAGTTCTAAAAAAAATTGAAAATCGGTAGGCTGTTTATTTTTGAAAAATGATTGCATTTTAAAAAAATGACGGCTTTTTTCCGGGAAACCATTCTTTAAAACGCTACTGTTTCTAATTTTGAAAATAATTAAATAATCGTCAAATATAATTATTTGTTTCAAAAATATTGTTAAAAAATTGTTCTAACGATTTCAACCATTGAAAAATTCACTTTCAGAATTAGAAAAAAGTAGAGCTGAAGAGCATACGTTTTCCCCGAAAAAGACGTCATTTATTAAAATGCAACCATTTTTAAAAAATTAGTGAGAAGCGACGCACACTAGGGTATTTTGGACTTGTTCGTACAAATAGTAATCGACGACTCGTCAATTTTCAACCGAATTAAATTTTTTTTTAATACTCGTGAATAAATTAACCGTCGGAGAGATACGCCACTATTACGGCTTGAATCGTCAGTACGTCAAAAAAGCGTCGACCAACGTCGGCAGTCGTCGGCCGATTTTCAGGCTATTCAGATGTCAGTAATATTTGGTAATTCGTAAAAACAATACTTCAAGCTTATTGTTATTTATGTTTTCAAGCATTACAAGTCCAAACCTTTCTATTCTTATTCTATTTTTTCAATAAAAGTTTTAAATAATAGTTAATAAACGTTCATAACGATAATAATTTAATTTTCAAATTATTTAACCGAGAAACCTTTATTCTGAAAAAATCAACGAATGAGTATTTTATAGGATTTTAAATCTTTTTTTCCTAAAGTTTTTATGTTTATTTACATTATTAACAAAATTTTTGTCATTATTTAATTATTTAAATAATAATTTTTAAGAAATTAAACATAAAAACCGTGAGAAAAAAAGATTTAAAATTCTATAAAATACTCTTTCGTTGGTTTCTTCAGAACCCTACTGTGCGACGGTCAGAAAAAATTCAATTGCCAAAAACGTGGCTAAAATTAATGTTTTTTGTTGTTGTGAATTTGAACATTTTTCCTAAAAAATAATGTTCTTAGTTTAAAATGACAACAGTTATAATATTTTGATTCTTAATATGATAGAGAAACTATTTTTTCAAATAAATGACTTTCGGCACGACATCTACTTTAAGAAACTGCTCTTGAAGATTTATAATCGTATTTGAGCGACTCAGAAAAATCTACTTTGTCGATGCACATATGAGCAAATGTATGAGAAAGCATTTCATTCCAGGAACACACACTCACACACATAAAGCGTGTGCGAAAAAATGAGCCTTGGCGATCCTGGAAGGCGAATTCGTTCTCCCCAACCAGTACAAGTCTAACGACTGATTCGAACCAAGCCAAGAAGCATTAATGGTATAGTTGAATTCCAAGCCACTGACCGTAGCATCTTATTTCACATTTCTCAAATTATTTATTCTCATTAGGAACTGAAATCATTACATGTTTCTCAAAAGAATTTCAAATTCCCTGGGAAACTTCAAAGTTTCATCGAAATAAATTAATGATCCAATATTTAGTTTCTAAATTACTTCTGCTTCCAAGATTCACATGGAAATTAAGTTTTTATGTTATATTGTAGACTAGCGTAGTGAAATAATTTTGTCAGATCAGAAACCTTCATTTAATCGACAAACAATTATTTACATGTAAAGTTATATTCCTCTAATTTTAGATGATAGAATGCAAATAACTTTTTGATTTTTAAGATGGAAATTAATTTTTCATTCATATTTTAAACATTTTCAGGGTGCCTATCCGATGGATGCAGGGTGTTTGTAGGTCAGAGAAAACTTAAAAATCAGGAAAAAGTCAGGAAATTTCATTAATCACGAAACGCAGGTATTTTGAAACTAAATGGCAAAAGTGAGAAAATTTCTGTAAGAAGCGCTTTAAGTAACTTTCGATAATATTTAAGACTGCCACATAGTAATACTATTTAATTGAAAATTCAACTATTTTTGTAGAAAATTAACATTTTGTTGAAAAATAAACTAAAATTATTATATATATATACATTATTCTTTGACAATTCATTTTTTGTTGAAAATTGAACGAATTGGATAAAGGTGGAACTGGGTTGAACTATTAGTTAAAAAATTTTTAATTAGTTTTTTTTATGAATTAATTTTTTCAACTGAGAATGTAACTAATTTGGTTGAAGATTTATAATTTTTTGTAAAAAACTTGTCTTTTTTATTAAAATTTAAATTCTTATGTTGAAAACTTTAATTAAATTATTTATTTATTTTTTGAACATTAAACTCTGCGAATAAAAGCTTAAGCTTCTTTTTTTTTATTGATTTTTTTACTAAAACTGTAATTTTTCTAATTTCGATTGAAAATAGATCTTTTTTATTTGAAAATTTAAATATTTGTTTGAAAATTTATTTATTTTGTTGCAAATTCGTCTCTTTTTTGTTTTAAAATCAGAATTATATTTATTTTGATTATTTTAGTAAATTTTCTTTTTATACCAAAAAAATTATTTTCCAAAATGGCCTATGCCGTATTAAAAATTGCATATTTGGTTGCTAAAATCCATTTCAAAATTGTCTCTTCGAATGCAGAAAATACAATTCTTAAAAAAAAATTTTATTTTGTGAAGTGATCCTGAAAGGAAAATTATATTTCTTAAAAAAATTCCCTGTTAAAAGTCAAAATTATAATTCTTGATAAGAATTTCCCGTCCCAATTGTCAAAATTACATTTTTAGCAGAAACTCCCTTTTTCGAATTTAAAATTATCATTTTTCATTAAAATTTCCTGTCCCAAAATAAAAATTATAATTCTTCTCAAAAATTTCCTATCACCAACTACAAATTATATTTCTTTTCTAAAATTCTTGATCGCAATTTCAAATTATTATATATATAATTATATATATAATATAATTAAATATATATAATTATTATATTTAGTTGTAATTCATGAATCCGCTTATTTCAAACTTCATGTTTTTTAGTTACAAATTTTGCGGCTTGGTTGAGAGTTGATCTTCGTATCAAAAATTGATTATTTTGGTTAAAAATTTAACTATTTTATTGAAAATTAGTTTTTTTTGGTAGAAAATTCAATTTTTCAGGTAAACATCTAACATTATTATTTATGTTTTAAGACTCAGATTTTTTAGTTGAAGATTCAACTTTTTGGCTGAAAATGTCTCATTTTTAGTTTATACTAATGTATTTTTTAAAAATTCGTCGAAATAATTCTTTTTTTTGTGAAATATTAGTTTATGACCAATAATTTAATTATTCTATTTTTTGTTAAAAATGTATCTATTTTTCTGAAAAATTTAATTGTTTGGATTGAAAATTTATCTTTTTTAAATTAAGATTCAACTACTCGGCTGGAAATTCACGCATTTTCATGAAAACTCGTTTTTTCAGTAGACATTAATCGTCTTGTATCAGAATTCGTATTGTTTAATTGAAAATCTAACGAAAAGGTGGGAATTTGAACTGATTTGTTAAAAATGCATTCTTTTTTTTATTAATTAAAAGTTAATTAAAAATTCAACTATTTTGTTCGACATTCGTTCATATATGGAAAATTCGTTTTTTTTGTGGTAGAAATTAATTTTTTAACTTAAAATTGATCTTTTTTGGTCAAAATTCAATATTTTGTTTAAAATTAGTTTTTTTGTAGAAAATTATTCTTTTGTAATAATTTAAAAATTTATTTATTTTGTTGCAAATTCGTCTCTTTTTTGTTTTGATTCCCTGTTCCAAATCAGAATTATATTTATTTTGATTATTTTAGTAAATTTTCTTTTCATACTTAAAAATTATTTTCTAAAATTTCCTATTCCATGTGAAAAATTGCATATTCGGTTACTAAAATTTACTACGAAATTGTCTCTTCGAATGTAGAACATAAAATTCTTAAAAAAATTTAATTTTGTGAAGTGATCCTAAAAGCAAAATTTTCTTTACAAAATTCCCTGTTAAAAAGTCAAAATTATAATTATTTATAGGAGATTTCCGTCCTAATTGTCAAAATTACATTTTTAGCAAATATTCCCTTTTCCGAACCCAAAATTATCATTTTTTATTAAAACTCCCTGTCCCAAAGTAAAAATTATAATTCTTTACGAAAATTCCCTGTCACGAACTTTAAATTACATTTCTTTTCTAAAATTCTATACCGAAATTTCAAATTATAATTCTTTTCCAAAATTCCCTCTTCTAGCGAGGTTATTTTTTTGTATTTCTTTCATTTATTCCCTTTTCCAACTTAGGGATGCAGACAATTGTATAACTTTTTCACTTTAAGCTAAAATTTTTTTATTTTTGTGGCAATTAAAATGTCAAAAAGGAACAACCGACGTGAATTTCAAAAAATTTGAAGAAAATCATCGTTTTCCGGTTAACCAAATGCCCGGTAATTTCCCGATCTTTTCGATTTTCAATTCAGGTAGAAACCCTGATTTTTATTTCTATTTTTAAGGATTAATATCTGCAAAAGAATGTTTAAAGAGCGAAGCAAAGGAATCAAGATACTTGATAGCAGAATCTGTAAGATGCTTAAGAAAGTAAAGATCTTTGGAAAATAGAGTTTACAACTAAATTCCTGATTGAAAAGGACCTATGAGAAGACTTAAGAGAAAAAATATAGGTCGAGTGATGAATGCGAAAATTAATTAAATTACTAATTAAATAAAGAGATATAGAATAGTGACCAAAATTTGATGCATCTTGAACTTGTTCTAGTTAAAACGAACTTCCAACTTATGACAAGGTCCACTTAACTGAGGAAATTAAAGTAAATCGCAGAGCTCATAAATTTCAACGACCACCCTCACCGCCCAAAAAAACATAGAACCACCATTTATATAACAATTTAATTATCCGTTAAATCGAATATTCTTGAATTAAGTGCGCCTTTCCGAGCGCATCTGTATTCGCAATTGATTGAAAATCTCGTATATTTCATCTGAATATCAATTTCTTACGCATTCCCTTTTTCTCCCTCCATTTTTATTTCTGCACATTTTAGTAATCATCAGGAAAAAGGGAGGCTTGAAAGCCAAAAAAAAAATGTAAAATATCTTTCAACCTCAAGGCACGTTTGCCTTTTCGACTTCGTAGATGCGTGCGGGCAAGAAAGCACGCTCAGCACGACGGCTCACATTACGTTCAACGACGCTGGGCTTATGGCCTGTAGTAGTTCGTATGACGTATCGCGAAACACATACACAGCACACACTTTTACACAGCTACACATAAGACCATGCCACACATACAGTCCGGACAACATATAAAAACCTACTATAGCTACGTTGTTACGTACGCAGTGCGTACCAGCGCTCTCAGTTTTGTGTTGGTGTAGGTCCAGGGCCCTCTTCGTCCAATGACGGCCGGGGAATTCGTGGCAAAGAAGCCAAGCCGGCCAATCGAGGGGCCCGTCCATCGGGTTAGTGACCTGGCCAGCGCGTTAAATATCCCATCCTGAAAAATATGGCTCTCTTGCTCCCTTTCTCTTTCTTTCTCTCTCGCTTCTTCTGCACACTACCCCTCACAATCCCCTCCCCCCTTCCCGCACATATATATATCACGCACTCTTTCCTTCTGATGCGGGCGCATGTACCCCCTTTGTTTGCTCGGCCACGTCCGTGCGTTGCGTTGCTTCGAACCGCGCTCACGACTTCGTATTTCATTGATTAGTATTGCCCATTAAAAGGGCGGCTTTATTTCATCCGCTGGTTTCACCGTGACTCCGAGTTACGTGCATACCTAGCCCCTTTATCCCCAACTTCCCCCTCGACACTAGAGTCGGCCAATAGCGCAAAGGCAGTGTAGTAGGCGATAGGCCGACCTTTGGGAGTCGTACCGAAATTGAATGGAAAATTGATTGCATTTTTGATAAGCGATTGGTAATGTTCGATCATTTTTTGTGGGGTTAACAATCCGGGGATAAGAGATTTTATTACCGTAGAATTTAATACAGAATTTATAGAACAGTCGGGATGTATGATGATTAGCCCATTTGAAATTTGAAAATGAACTCTTGTAATTTGACAATTATTTTTTTACACTTGCCAAACATATCCTCGAAGTGATAAATATTATTCTAAACCACATTAAGGATCACGAGTATGATACAACCTGTAATGGATGATTGTTTTAGTTATTCTAATGTTGATTACGTGATAGGTAGATTTTTTTGTCCGAAATAAGGCAAAAATTATCCGTATTCTAGATAAAATAAGACAGGAAGAAGTAACTCTCTCTATTTTTAGGAATCATATAAATAACAATGCAATTTTATATTTTGTATTTATTATTAAATTTATTTATTATTATGCATTTTCAGTGAGTTTGTTAAATATTAGGAGAAAAGTAAACACTTTTTAATGAAAATTTTGTGCAATTTTATAATACTAGACAGATAAAATTATGGGTCCAAGATTTATAGACAGTTAAATGTCGAAAAAATTTAATGAATTATTGATTTAATTTTTATTTCCTTTTTCGATTTTCGTAGCTAGGGGCAGAAAGTCTTATCGTTTCAGTTAGCTGTCCCTCCATCTGTCGTACATTTTTTTAAAAAGGCAAAGTGAAGGAAAATTATTAAAGGGGAAGTAGGGGAATTTAGGGTGGAAAGTGAGTATGGGTGAAGTAGGAGAAGTAGGGGAAGTGGGTGAAGTAAGGGAAGTAGGGGAAGTAAGTGGAGCAGAGTATGGGAAGTGAGAGGAAATGAGGTCAGGGGAAGTAGTGGATGTTTAGTGATACTAAGGGAGTAGGAGAAATAAGGAGAGTGGAAGTAAGGGAAATGGGCAAGGAGGAGCAAGGGACAGGGAATTATAGATTTTGAAATAGGGGAAATTAGGGGAAAGTAGAGAAACGAGGGTTGATGAGGGGAGGCAAAATGATAGGAAACTAGGGGAAATGATTGAAAGGGTACTGCTTGAAGAGACGAGAAATTATGAGGTGGGGAATAGATTAAAAAGTTGGAGTAAGGAGGGGAAGTAAAAGATGAGGTGTGGTTAACGGAAGCAGGGCAGTGTAGCGGGAGTAGGGAAAGTTAAAATATGGAGGGAGGGGTTTGAATGGCTTAATTAACGTTATGACTAAACGTTATGACTAAAAAGTTGGAGTAAGGAGGGGAAGTAAAAGTTGAGGCGTGGTTAACGGAAGCAGGGCAGTGTAGCGGGAGTAAGGAAAGTAAAAATATGGAGGGAGGGGTTTGAACGGCTTAATTAACGTTATAATAGTCCTAATTTAATCTTTCATTTAATATCTGAATAATTAAATTATAAGAATCAAACAAATGTCGGTTAAATATCAAACATATTTAATTAGCAATTATTTTTTTCTTCTTTCATTTTCAGGGTTTTGTAGCCCCGGGTAGAAACACTTATAGTTTCGGTCGGGTGATCGATGGGAGGGGAAGTGGATAAAAATGAGGGTGTTGAGGGGAAGAGAAGTGGGAGAAGTAAGGGAGAACCTTGGAGGGGAAGCAGGGAAAATAAGGGTAGCAAAGGAGTGAAAACGAGAGGAAATAAGGGAGAGAAACTGAAGGAGTAATGAGGAGTTGGGCAGTAGGTGACGTAAGGGGAAAAGTGAAGGGGACGTAGCGGAAGTAAGGGGATGAAAACTTTGGGGAAATTAAGGAAAGGAAGTAGGGGAAATTATCGCTAATGATGAAAATGGAAGTAGGGAAAACAATTGGAGGCAAAGTGAGGCAAAGTGGAGAATTACGCAGAGTGGGAGGTAGAGAAAATTAGGGGACGTAAGATAAAGGAAAGTAGGTCAACTTATGGGAAATGAGTGGAGAGCAAGTAACAGAAGTTATAGGAAATAAGAAAAGAGGAAGTACGAGATGTAAGAAGAAATATCAGGAGAGAAAATACAAGAAGCTCGAGAGAATTATGGCAGGGAGAATGAGGAGAGGAGAGTGAAGGGTACATGAGAGGAGGGAAAATAGAGAATGCGAGGGAAAAATTGAGGTAGGGGAAACACTGGAAAATAAGGGGAGGGGTTCTAGGAGAAGTGAGTGTAACTGAAGAGAAGTAGGAGAAATTATTGGAAATAAGATCAAGTAGGGGTGGGAAGGAGAACGTGAGAAGGTGAAGTGAGGTAAGGGTTAGTAGGAAAAATGAGTTTTGGAAAATAAGAAGAGTGCCAGTATGGAAAATTAAGGGAAATTAGGGGTGGAAAAATAGGTAAAAATAGGGAAATTAAGGGCAAGAAAGATGATGGAAAATGAGGGGAGGGGAAATAGAGAATGCGAGGGAAAAATTAAGGTAGGGGAAACACTGGAAAATAAAGGGAGGGGTACTAGTTGAAGTGAGTGTAACTGAAGAGATGTAGGAAAAATTATTGGAAATAAGATCAGGTAGGGGTGAGAAGGAGAACGTGAGAAGGTGAAGTAAAGTAAGGGTAAGTAGGAAAAATGAGATTTGGAGAATAAGAAGTGTGCCAGTATGGAACATTAAGGGAAATTGGGGTTGGGCAAGTAGGTAAAACGAGAGGAATGTAGGGGAGGAAAAGTGATGGAAAATGAGGAGAAGGTTAATATGTAAAATAGGGAAATCCAGAGGAAGGCAGTGAATGGGAAGTAGGTAAAGCGAGGAAAATTAAGGAAAAAAAAGTGATGGCAAATGAGTGTGGGGATGTAGAGTAATTGAGGGGAGAACTTGAGAATATGAGGAAAGTAGAATAAGGAGAAAATAGATGACGGTAAGTAGGGGAATTGAGGGAACATAGGGAAAGTGAAGAGACGTAAGGTAAGTGGAAATAAGCCAAAGTTATTGAATATTTTTATTTATTCTGCATATATTTTAAAAGATTCTAAGTTTAAGATGGTAATCTTCTTGTTAATCACCCATATTAACTTAATTTTGATTATTATTTTCCTGCAAATGAGAACCTGATTAATATTAGGAATGTGGGAAATAATAAATTTTTTTTAAATTGGATATGGATTGGGACACTGTAAACCTTTATGGTGTTTTCCCCGAAAATAAAAAAAATGGTGTTCTTTCTGATTAAGAAACAAAAAGTCAAAACTAACAGTTTGTTGTAAAATGAGATAATGGCACCATTAGGTAGTTTGGTAAGCACCAAACACTCAAGGTCCTTTGATGATAAACAAATAGGTCGTTTGACTATGAAGGTATCTTTGATCGTCAAAGTGGCAGCAATTCAATTTCAAAATCATGCTCGGAATCGTTTCGGATATAATTTTGGTTGGCTTTTAACAGAATTATGGCGAGGTCGCATAACATGCCAGGAAAAAATCTTCAGTTAATTGGTCAAAAGGAACAAAAGATTTGTATTTAAAAATTTGGCAGTGATATAGTCAAATCTGATTTTAAATCAAGAAAACATTGGAATATTTTCAATTTTTTAAATTTGAATTCCAATTATGTATAGTTTAGAGGTTGATTTTGTCTTAAAGATTAATTAAAGCAAAAAACTTATCTAAATAAATGTTTTTCTTAAAAAGTTTTTCATAATCTTCATATTATCCATTTCCGAGATTTAGTGTATACGACAACTACACAATACTACAAGCCTACTAACTTCTAATGCTTTCTAACACCCTCGTCTGACAAAAGCCAGTAGTTTCTACTTATTCTCCCAAAATTTCTACTTTTTAAAAATATTCATCTGTGACCTAGTGAACTAAATATATCATAATCTACTCAGAATATTATTAAATGGAAAGAATTCCAATGAAAATATTTTCAAAATAAAGGGATTGATTCTTTTATTTAAGGGTTGACTATCTCAATTTTTCTAAAATTACTAAACCACTCTCTTCATTCTTTTTAAACGTGAAACAAAAACAAAAAAAAGGCCTTAATTATCCATTTTCTGTTTCCTAATTCTTTCTAACGTCCTCGCCTGACTAAAGCAATACTTTTCCACTTGAATTTTCCCCAAAACTTTCAACGGTTTTCTGGTTCCCATAGAGCAACCTCCACTGCTGGCATGAGTAGCAACACCATACATGCATATAATGTAAAGAACCAACTACGTAGTTTAGATTTTCCAGACTATGTCCCACCATATTCCGGATTTAGAAAAAAAAATTTAAATAAAATTTCTAATCAATTTTATTGCGTTATTTTGTAATGTTCTTCTCTTTTAACCAGTGACTTTTTAGTAGCGATAGCGGTAACGAACTTAATTTTGTAAATGAGTAATGAATTGGTAACTTATTTCATTTTTTTGGTATTATTAACTATAAAAATCGTTACTTGTTTAGTTATGCTTTAAATGTAGTTGTCGTAATTTATTTTTACATATTTCTAAAATAAAAAAGTAACAAAAGTAAGCAAGATATATATCTTCCACAAGTAGTAGTCGAAACTAGGAAAATAGAAAGAAAGGCTTTTAAAAAAATCTGCCTTCTGCACGCGCGGCTCGCAAGCTTGAGCGCGCCCAGGGCGCGCGAATATTAATTCTCGCACTACGCGCTCGATCATATAACTGTCTCGCGCTTCGCGCTTGGTCTTTCTATTCAGCCCACATTTTTGCGCAAGTCCTTTAAAAGTAAAGGTCAAAGCATCGACAAGTGTCCTTGGGTGATTGTGAATTCTCTTTTGTTAAAGCTCTTTCGGCTTTAAAGAACACTTTTTCATCACGTCTCTCATTCTTAGCACTTGATTTCGTCGAAAATGCGAACTTTTATACATTATGTTTAAACTCTATTATATCAAATGTGTATTATATTTATTTTGGTATATCGGTCTGGTACTGATTATTCATATATTGTAAAATAAAGTACAAATCTCCTTTTAAATGATTACCTTAATATTGGTTTCTTATTTTAAATTAAATTTTCTCCTTAGCTAGCATGAAAGATGTATATCATTTAAATAAATTTACATTATTACCATTCGAAATATGCATTAGTATTGGAACAAAAGTATTTTTATTGTCTTATTCTTATCATTAAAAATAAATTAGCGTTATATCAAAATAACAATTATTAATAAACATTTTACTGTAACTTGTGTCGTTTTTCCATAAATTCAATTTGTTTATATTTAGTGTAAATGTAATTTATGCGAGAAATTTTGTTAAATAAAATGTTATGGTATTTGTGTCTCTTTTCCTTAAAATTTAATTTTTTCATTTCATATATTTTCATAACCAGATTTTATAACAAACCTGTAGATATACAAATTTATAAATATTTTTGGGCTGAACAACTTTAGTCTGTTAATTTTAGTTTGCACCTTGAGTTGCTTCTCGAAAAATTTAATCTTTTAATTTTAATGTTATCTTTACGGTCAAAACAAAAACTTCGTACCCTGCCAAAAATGATTCATCACAAATTTGAATGAGTTTTTGTTTTTTTGGGGAATTTTAATTTTGTTTTTCACAACTAAAAACAAAAACTATGTGTGCTATCGAAAAGTGATTTATCATAAATTTGCAAAATTTTTCAGGGTGCGCATTTTTAGTTAATTCATTTTTTTCGTAACCTACATAGTTTGACCACGAAATGAAATTTTAATGTTTTAACTGAAAATTTAATTATTCGGGTTAAAGTTTCATCATTTTAGTTAAAAATTAATATTTCGGTTAAAAATCCAACTATTATTTAATGTTTATAAATCCACTTTTTTTGTAATAATTATTACATATTCTTTGCTTGAAAATGTAATTATTTTGATCAAAATTCAACATTTTTTAAAGAACAGTATTCTATTCGTCCGAAAATTCAAGTGCCTAATGGAATATCCATAATTTTGGGATGAAGGTTAAATATGTTAAATCAAAAATACTATTTGTTTAAAAAAAAATTTTTTTTAGTTGACAACTTCTGTAATTTGTTGAAGATCCGTCTTTTTTGGTAGAAAATTAATCTTCTTAGTTGAAAATTCGCCTTTTTGGTTAATAATTAAACTACTTGCTTAAAAGTAAAACTTCTCTGTGAAAAAGTTTTTTAAAAATAATTTATCACTTTAGTTGAAACGTTTACTATTTTGTTCAAAAATTTTTTAGGAATATTTATTTTTTAACTGATAATGCAACTGAACTACATTTTTGTTTTAAAATTAATCTTTTTTGGTTAAAAATTCAACTATTGGTAGAAAATTGATCATGTTTTAATTTAAAATTCGTCTCTTTGGGTTGAGAGTTAAGATTTTTCTTCAAACATCATCCTATAGGAAAATTTAACCCTTCTTAAAAATTTATTTTTCGGTTGATTTCAAATATTTTGGGCGTGAAATCAAAAATTTTTGTTTGTTTGAAATGTCAACTTTTTCACTTTTCATTGATTTGGAAATTTCGACACTTTTTTTGAAGATTTAATACATTAGATGAAAATTGGCCACGGTTTTAAGTTTTAAATATTTTGTTAAGATTACCTATGTAATGGTTAGAAATTATTTTTTAACTTAAAATTTAATTAAATCATCTTTGGTTGAAAATGTATCTTTTTTGGTTAAAAATTAAACTATTTGGTTCGAAGATTTATCTTTTTTATATGAGGATTCAACTATTTAGATTTAAATTTATGTATTGCCATAAATACTCATCTTTTTCTCATTTTTAGTTTATATTAATGTATTTTTTCAAAATTCGTCCCCTTTGGTAGAAAATTATTATTCCCGGTAAAAATTTAGTCTTTTTGGTTGAAAATTCGACATTTTAGTTAAAAATTCATTTATTTGGTTTAATTTTCAACTAGTTTGTTAATAATGCTTTTTTTGTTAAATATTAGTTCATGACCAACAATTTAATTATTCAACTTTTTGTTAAGAATGTATCTATTTTGATGGAAAATTCAACTGTTTGGATTGAAAATTTATCTTTTTTTAATAAAGATTCAACTATTTGACTGAAAATTCACGTATTTTCACGAAAACTCGTTTTTTTAGTGGAAAATTAATCTTCTTGTATCAGAATTCGTATTGTTTAATTGCAAATCTAACGATAAGGTGGTAGGTTAACTCCTTTGTTAAAAATACATTCTTTTTTTTTATTGATTACAAATTTAATTAAAAATTTAACTATTTTGTTGAAAATTAGTTTTTTTTTGGTAGAAAATTAATTTTCTCATGTAAGAATTCAACCATTTTATTTATGTTTTAAGACTCAGATTTTTTAGTTGAAGATTCAACTTTTTGACTGAAAATTTCTCATTTTTAGTTTATATTATTGTATTTTGTCAAAATGCGTCCCCTTTGGTAGACAATAATTCTTCCTGGTAAAAAATTAGTCTGTTTGGTTGAAAATTCAACATTTTAGTTAAAAAATCATTTATTTGGTTTAAATTTCAACTATTTTGTTGATAATGATTTTTTTTTCTTAAATATTAGTTTACGACCAACAATTTAATTATTCCATTTTTTGTTAAAAAGGTTAAAAAATTTTATAGAAAATTCAACTGTTTGAATTGAAAATTTATCTTTTTTTAATAAAGATTCAACTATTTGACTGAAAATTCACGTATTTTTGCGAAAACTCGTTTTTTTAGTAGAAAATTAATCTTCTTGTATCAGAATTCGTATTGTTTAATTGCAAATCTAACTATAAGGGGGTAGGTTAACTCCTTTGTTAAAAATGCATTATTTTATTTTTATTAATTAAAAATTTAACTAAAAATTCAACTATTTTGTTGAAAATTCGTTTATATATGGAAAATTCGTTTTTTGTGTGTAAGAAATCAATTTTTTAACCTAAATTTGATATTTTTTGGTCAAAATTAACTATTTTGTTAAAAATTATTCTTTTGTAATAAATCAATTTTTTCAGATAAAACTTTAACTATTTGATTTGTGGTTTCAAATTTACTTTTTTTAGCTGGAGATTTACCTATTTGGTTAAAAATGTTCTCTTTTTAGTTAAAAATATTATAATTCGTTAAAAACACGTCCTTTTGGTTGAAAATTAATCTTCTTTGTTGAAAATTTACCTTTTTGGTTAAAAATTCAATTTCTTGATTGAAAGTTCAACTCCTCTGTTGAAAATACATTTTTTTTAATACAACAGTTTAATTAAAAATCTATCTCTCCGGTTTAAAGATAAACTATTTTTCATAATGCGTTCATTTTTAGTTCAACATTCGTATTTAACTCAAAATTGAATAATTAAATAATAAATTTTAAATAAATTTTAAATTCAACTTTTTTTACGAAAATATATCTCTCAGATAAAGATTTAACTATTTGGCTCAAAATTCATCCATTTTTATAAAAACGGGTATTTTTGGTACAAAATGAATCTTCTTGTTTCAAACTACATCTTTTTTAATTCTTTATAAAAAAAAATATATTTTTCCGACTTAAAATTTAAATCTTCCATTTTTAGTATACAATTTATACATTTTAGATAAGGAATCAACAATTTCGTTGAAAATTTCTCTTTTTCATTTGAAAATTTATGTATCTTATTGAAAGTTTTTTTTTGTACAAAGTTATCCTTCTTGGCTAAAAATTCATCCTTTAAGTTAAAAATTTAATTACTTGGTTCAATGTTAAGGTTTTCTGTTAAATGTCCATAATTATTTTTTTTAAATTCATAATTTAATTCAACATTCACATCCTTCGTATAAAATTCATTTACCTTCTCAAAAACGCGTCCGCTTTGGCAAAAAATTAATATTTTTGTTTCAAAATTTATTTATTTTGGTTTTTAAATTTAACTACTTAGTTTACAATGTAACTATTTGATTGAAAGAATTCGTTTTTCTATGAAAATTTTGTTGCTTTGAAAAATTTGCTTTCCTTGTGGAAAATTAATTTTCCAACTATTTTATAATAATTCATATATTTTGTTGAAAATGCAACGTCATATGAAATATTATCAGTTGTTTTTAGAATTTTGTTAATCTCCCATAAATGGGAGTCCTAACTGCACTCCAGGTCCCATAGAAGCCGGTCCAGTTTTGTAATTCTTAAAACTGCTAACCCGCGCAGTTTCTCAGAGTGCAAAGCGAGAGTCGGTTCTGACTCTTGTCTTCGAAGGGCCGCAGTGCGCGAGTACTCATTTGAGTATATTGCGCAATGTTGCGAATTCTAATTCTACTTGGAGTGTATGTAAATCTATGGAGAAACTTTTAGAAAGAATTTTTCTAATCCATAAAATTTACCATCAACTTCTTAAAAAATTAAATTATTAAACAAATATTTTGAAGTCTCTTTTGCAATTCGCTGATGTGCACTCGAGACTGTATACCTAATATACTGCATAAGAGAAACGAATGTATGCACACGACGGGGCCACTAAGTCTGCCCAACCCTTGTGGACTTTTGTATCGATTACTCATCGGTTAGGCGAGGTTACACCTTCCCCCCGCTCCTCTTCCTCTTTAACCCATCGACGGTAATTTTTACGTAAATATTTTCACCTTAATTGAAGCCATCTCGCGTTTCTTGATTATCGCGAATTGCATGAAGTTCCGAGCACGCTGCACTCAACGAAATTGATGGAGTGAAATATAGAAACAAAAGCGCACTCAAAATACAAATTAATTGAATTGACTGACTTAAGAACAGGATATTGGGAGCCTCCACATTAGGGTGGTACACAAATTCTATTTTCAATTTGTGGTGTTTGACCCCCCCCCCCCCAGTTTGTTCATTTTCTGGAGGAAAAAAATGCCTTTTTTTTTTAAATACCATAACTAAGCATCAACACATGCTACTGGCCTTTGAAATTAGCATCGGGTTTGAAATGGAAAAGCTCGGTTTTCGAAAAAATGAAAAAAAAGTATTTGTGATTGGCTTTTTGTGAATAAAAATTTGGTCAACTATTAAGAACATGTGACAAAGTAAAATACCTTTATTACCAACGTCACTTTTTCAGTTTACTAAATCTTTTTTAAACTTAAGGCCATGTAACAAGTGTAACAGCTGATCAATATTTTTCCACACATATTTAAAAATAAAAGTTTAGATAACGCGGAACAAATTTTCGGAAAATATTAATAAATATTAAAGGACCGTTTGCGCCGAGGCACAGAGTTAGGGGAAGCAAAAAGTTTATTCATGAAAATACAAAATATTGACAGACGCATTTAGGCTTCACGGCAGAAGTTTATATTCTATCTTCCTCTGTCGGTAATTATGAAATCTGCATTGCCCACAGACCCATAGAAGTTCGAAGTGTACACATGAGATTCTGTATTATTTGTGTATAATGTTTGTGAGCGATTCTTTTTGTTTTGCCCTGCTATGATAAATATAAAACTCAATAGGAGCCCTTTTGACAACACTGAAAATTCCTTCCAGTGTTCTAGAGCACGGTCGGTACTTCTCCAAATTATTAATTTAAAAAAAACTTTTTTCACAATTCTAATTATTGAGAACCAGAGACACATTCCTGTGTACTCTCTAATTATCACGCCCAATTTTCAAAACGATATCTCATTCCGTGTGGATGTAAATTGGATAAGAAAAGTACCATTATAGCTTCCACTTTTCTTTTCACCGAAAATATTTTTTTTCAAAATTTCCACCGGAACAAAGCAGACACATGCACTTTATCGCCTACTCTTTCATTTGCTAAACTTTCAAAGCGATACTTTATTTCGTTTAGACGCAAGTTGGGAAAGATAAATTTAGGACCAGGTCTGGCCTTAAGAATATATTTCAAAAAATGTTCCCTGTTTTAATTACTTTGAAAATAATTTGGATCAAAATTCCTACTAAAATTAAGTACATAAACATATTTTGTGGTCTTTTGATAAATTTTTAAAAGTTCTAGTCCGATATTTTATTCATAAAAAAAATTCTTAAGTACAAAAAAATGTATTTCTAAATTTATTACTTATATTCGATAAATTAAAATTTTTCGTGCATTGTTCAGATAATTTTTAATTCTTTCAAAAATTTTCATTTGTTTAGACAATTTTTCTACCCGGCTAGTCGTCAAAAGTTATTACTTTCTGAAATTACTGTCGCAGGCAATAAACGTTTACAGTGATATTTTTGCTAAAGGTAGTTTTTATAGAAAAAATGGAGAAAAGTCTATATTAATAAAGTTCTCATTGTTTAAACAATTGTAGTATGAATTCTGATATAAATAAGTACTGAATAAGAAATGACAGAGTGAAAAACATTAAAAAAAAGAAAGAGAATTTTTTCCACCTTTTTCTTTCAAACTGCTTTTTTGATTTAAAAGTCTAATACTATACTTTTGGTTCATAATTCCTGTCGTTTTCTTAAAAAGTCAACTATTTGGTGGAAAATTTTATTTATTAGGTTAAAAATGCAAATATTTTTCATTAAAAATTAATGCTTTTTTTTTTTTTTTTTTTTTTTTTTTTTTTAAATAATATTAGATGTTAATTTTGTTTGTCTACTGGTCTATATCAATATTTTTTAAATATTGATAAATCTT
>JAAAKG020150714.1:0-31490 GCA_010014905.2 Druon quercuslanigerum
GGTGGTGCTTGATTGGGGCTCTCTTATACTTTTGATTCTGCTCATCAGTAATTTTTATTTCAAATTATAGTAAAATTCTTAAATTATTCATTTTTTTTAATTATTTACAATTATTTCAATTCAAAATTATCCCAATATCAAAGAATAAAAAATGATGAACAGTTTTTTTATTACTTAAAATTTTTATCCACTATAATATTAATAAAAATTCCAATATGTTGTTACGAGATTAAACTATTTTTTCAACGAATTGATCAGCTAAATTCTAAATAAATTATTTATATGATAAACACTCAATAATAATAAAAGTGAATAGTAATGGAATTTCCAAAATAAATTAAATATAAAGCAAAGCTTAGGTGCAATGAAAATTACATTTTCAGTTTCTAATAAGTAGTTTATTATTTTCTTTTACACAAAAATTTTACTTAAACAAACAACTCGCTTATTATTTATTTTTTCGATAATCAAAATTACAAAATAAATAGGAAAAAGTATATGTACTTATTTCAAGAAATTGCAGAGTTGTCATTGATGCGAAAGGTGGCTACTTAGAGAAGTCCCGTGTCTAAAAAGTTGCTTTCTTGAATTGAATCAGAATATTACATTATATGAGTTACAATATTAAACCTTTTAGACTGTTTTTTATATACAATTTTTCTAGGTCATGCTAAAAGTTAAAGTCAAGGCACAAAATATTAGAAAATCTAGAATTTTTTTTTAAAACTTGTCGCGTGCTGTATTCTCTTCAGCAGATCAAAAAAAATCTGTTTGACATTAGTAAACGTGAAATTTCATAGGATTTCCAACTGTTTCTTTAAAAATGATCTATCTTTTTTTTGCTGAGATATCGTGGTTCAAAGTCAGCAGTGATTTTTAATAGTGTTTGCTTCAATCGATCTCATAATTTCCGAAGGTAGTGTAAACTTTTGCCCTGAGTAATTCATTTTCATTTTTAATAATCTGCTTGTAATCCTCGGTAATGTACCTGTGCTTTTAGCTAGCCCACTTGTAATTCAAAGAATCCTATTGTATTCCCAAGCATTTCATTTGAATTCCGGGGTAATCAACTTGCCATCCGGAGTAATATACTTCTATTTAACAGTAATTAAGTTTGTGTAGTATAAACTTAGGTAATCATAGGTAATTCGCTAGTTATTAACTTTTAATCTACTTGTAATTTTCTGGTAATTTTTGTTTATTTCTAAGCCGTCCTAGAAAAATTAATTGTAATTCACTTCTAATCATAGACTTATGATCCTAGATTAACCATATGTGTTTCTTGATAATTCATTTTAACCATAGGAATTCCTTTTTGTAATCCATGGTAATAAATTTGTAACTCGTAGTACTTCAAGTTATATAGTGTAATCTGACGCAACACACTTGTATTAAATTGGAGACTATACTTTTATCTACTTGTTGTCCTAGGAAACCCACTTGTAAATGCACCTGTTATTTAGTGTAATCCACTTGTTTTCGGTAATAGTCCAATAATTTCGGTGTTATTTGAGTAATCAAATGTAATCACATCTAATCCAATTTTCATCCAGCATATTCCAATTTACTATTTTTGCTTAAATGCAGCATCTATTTTTAGTCAAATGTGCGCTGAAAGAACAAGACTTATAAGTTTGTTATTCTTCTTATGCCTCATGTTATGCTTTAACTTTTAAAATATTGGCATGTAACAAATTCATTTAAAATCAGGCAGGTTCTGCGCTTCAGTTCATAGATTCTCACAATTATGAAGACTGTTGTTTTTCACAGGAAATGGTGTGACACCTATGTTTCCGATTTGAGAAAACAAAATGTTAACAAAGTTATAAGTATTTCAATTTGAATTCTATTTTAAAAAGACTAATTTTTTCTAGATACTTTTGTAGTTTTTGACCTAGTTCGACATTCTAAACTTCTTTTTCGTTATTCATAAAAAAGACATTCTGTGAAGTTTTGTACGGGCTTAATCATTTTTGTGACCCGAAAATTTTTGTTCGTAAATTCTAATTTTTACATCTTTCTTAGAAGTAATGAAAGATCGAAAAATGTTTTTTATAACACTCCCATGATTTCGGCCTATTTTTATGCCCCGCGACTCGATTTTTCTAACGTTGTGAGCAGAAGTACTTTCTACTCCCTAGGGAGTAGAAAAATGACCTCATCGAAAGAATATGGATTGTATTCACGTTAGTGTGTGAATATCGTGTCGACGAAAACCATATTTTTTTAAAGGTTACTGTCTGTAAGGAGGTTAGTGCAGGGAAATAGTAGCGCCATCTCTACAGTTAGAAATTCTGCCATTGGTCAAAATTTGGCGTGCTATTTAAAATCGAATTAATTTAATTTGATTTTGAATCGCGTGCTAGATTACAGCCAATGGCAGAATTTTTTCAGCCGGAAGAAGGCGGTCAACTTTAAGATCAATGTGGCAACTACATATTTAGTGTAATGTCTTGTTTTAGTGCCAGCTTAAATGTTGCAATAGAGGGGAAAGTGCTTTTCGTTTAAAGTGCTTTGCTCTGCCGCTTCGAAAAATAAAATAGCGGAACAAACCTCAGATATGAAAATTGCTTAAATCATAGGGGATGTTAAAAAAAGCATAGTGTATGAATCGGGGGAGATCGGTTTTACGATTCGGGAACTGTTTTTAGGACTCGCCTCCGTCTCGCGCGCTCGCCTACAACTCGTCCTGACCAACAATGTACTATTAATATCAAAGTTTGCATATCAAGGAGAGTTTTACAGCAAATATTACTTGCTCTTTTGTAATATCTTGTATGCTTTATGGGAAAAAAATCTAAAATGATTATTTAAAAAAATAAAGACGGCGGAGTTTCATAAGAAATCTTCTTTTTATACCTATTTTCAAAATCCTAAAAAAAGCCCCATGTCTTTTATTTTTTCCAATATTTTTCAGAAGTTTTCCCTTATATAAAAAGGCATCCTACTAGTTTTATGTGAGCTAAACCCTTTTTGAGGCCTAGCGATTTTTTTTTTTTTAAATGTAATTTCATGTGGAATTCGTATTCGGTTTTAATTTTTGTACCTTCAAAATTTTCAATCTCAAAAAATGTTGTGTTTTGTTATTCTTGTGTCATTCGTCTAAAATCTAAATTGCCTATTTAAAAAAAAATCATTTCAATTTAAACATTTAAATTTTAAATTTAGAATAAATTTAGGATATTTTAACCCTCCAAGCATACGCCTATTTTTTCGAACATGCAGCACAATGTGGGTCTGTGAGACCCTGTGCACTTTTCGACGATGTAACATTTTAAAACTACTCATTCGATCAACTTGCAATGATTCTCAGATATTAATTAAAAATTATATAATTAATTTCTATTGGTTAAAAAGTCGCTGTAATTATTCGAATATTTTAAACAATCATTAAACAAAGTTTATTTTCGATAAAAAGTAGTTGTCTAAAACATTCAAATTTTTTCAATTGTTCATATTTCTGGCTAAAATTTTTGCCCTAAAAGATATTTCTGACAACAAAATGTTTCAGGTTCTATTTGACTCAGTGTATGCTCCGAGGGTGAATATTCCTTCTCAAAAATTTTTATTCAAGAAAAATTAAATTGCTTGATTGACTATATATTGTACATCAATATTTTCATCTATTATTAAAATTATTGTCCTCACTTTACTTTGCTATCACATCAGATGATAGGTACTATAAAATACAAAAATTTGTTAAAAAGAATAATTTTATAATTTAAATTAATGATAACGTGAAACAGAAGACTAAGTGATTTAGTGATGAGTTTTTAGTTTTTACTCCAAGCCACTTGGATATAAATTTGGAGAAAAATAAAAAGAAGTGAATCAACATGAGTATGAATTCATGAGTATACTTGAGAAGAATACTAAAAATTTAAGAAACTATTCAAATTCAAATATTTTCGAATTGCCCTGTTTTGATTGTTAACAACACAATTTTTAACCTTTTAATTTCAAACCGTGTGATGTTTTAAACTTTTTTAGAATTATTATTCATTTTAATGTTCCAATCACATGTTTTTCAATTTTAAATGATATTTTTAAACTTTTCAAGAAAGCATCGGATGGTTTGCTCGAATCCCTTTTCTACGGTGTATATTCTGTTTGTGTTTTCGAAAAATCAAAACATTTTTTGTGTCTTTTTTTCCACATATCATGATAGTTTTTCTTTATTCTTTCCTTAAAGTTTTCACTATGCATTTCTAAAAATGTTTAATTTTTGAGGTCATGACCCTAAATTTTGTTTTCTTCTACTTAAAATTAAAAACTTTTTGTTAAAAATTTATCAATTTTTGGAGGTTTTAAATGTACAATTTGTTAATTTGAATATTCTAAATTTTTTTGTTACAATTTTGAATGTACAAACTTGTGAAAAATTCAGTTAACATCAAATCAAGAAAAAATTTCTCAAATTTTGCCAAACATTGAATATTTGAAACAAACTGAAAGCCTTTAAATTGTAAAACTTTAAAAAGTGGAATTATATTGACAAAATTGTCGGATGTTTGGTTGAAAATGAAAAAAAATATTTAATTGAACATTAAAATTAATATTAATTTTAAATAATTACAATTAGAGAGTTCTGACAATTCTTTTTGAATGCTAAATTTTCAAATTGTTCCCTTCCATTAGTTTCAATTTTGCAATTTAAATCAAGTGGGGCGAATTGTGAAAAGTATAAATAAAAATTTAAAAATTGTTATTTTCTAAATGGTTAGTTGATTTGCTTTTTATTTTGAATGGACACAATTTTAGAGTAACAGATTTTTCTGTGGAATGCTAAATTCTTTTCTTTCATAGGTTTTAATTTTGTCATTAAGATTAACATAAATCAATTTAAAAAAGTATCTTGAACAATTTGAGAACTAAAACTTTTTCTATGATTTGAACTTATTTCGAATAATTTTAATTCCAGGGAGTTCGATTATAAAAAAGTTATAATATGATATTTCTGAGCAATGACCATTTTTCTTATTTAAATGAAGTTTGGATTTGTTTGATTGCCAACGTTCCATAGTAGACAATTTTTCATTAAAAATCATTCTTATTTAAAAATAGATTATTTCAAACGCTTTTGTGGAGTAATTTATTTTTAAAGATGTAGACTTAAAGTTTTTTCAATTTTAATGCATACAAATAGTCAAATTATAATTTGTTTCTGTAATAACAATTTTGATTTATACTATGTTTAATTTCTAATAATTTTAATCGCTTTAAATTGTAAATTATTTAAATTTTAAACTTTATTTTGTTTTTTATTTTGTTGTTTATTTTATTTTTTATTTTCAACGTTCTGATCAGAAACTGTTCAATTTTGAATGCTTTGAGATTGCCCTATTTCCAAAATTCAATTCAAACTTAAATTACTCAATTTATTAGGCTTTATATTGCAAATGATAATATTTCAAATCTTTGCTAATAAAATAGTTAAAGTTTTGCAATTCTGCTCTGAAATTTTTTCATTTTAAGAGTTTTCAAGTAAAAGTGTTTAGACTAGAAATAGTTCCTATTTGAAATTATTTAATTTTAGAAATTTTTATTCAAAAATCATGCAAGCCTGCTTACCTTTCATTCTCTTTGACATACCGTCCTTTATTTTTAATATCACCCTATCTACAACGTTTTTATTTGAGACGTTTTCTTTTTATAATCTATCAATATATTTTCTTTTATGTCAAATGCTTTCAGTTTGAAATTAATAGTCATTTATTTTTGCTTCACATATTTTTCAAATTCTTAATAATTTATTTTTAATTTTTTTAAATACAAATCTAGGAAGAAAAATCCTGTTTCATACTTTAGAGTTACCTTTTGAAACCTAGAGGATTAGACGTATTTTTTCTAATAATTTTTTACTGACAATCAGATTTGATTACAAAAAGTTGAAGTATTTAGGTTAGATTTAAAAGAGAAAACAAAAGTGTGTAAAAAATAATTTGGTAGTTTTTCAATATTTTTATATGAAACCTTTATAGGACGTTTATAACATTAAGTGATTTTTTTCAATCATAAAACTTAGAGTTGAGTTTAGGGCGAAAAGAAATTATATTAAAAAGGCGTGGGATAAGATACAAAGGACGTGATTTTCTGAGAAAAATTTAAAAATCTCCTGAATTGCTTGCAACCGTTTAATGATAACGAATGGCTAGGAAGAGCTGACAATGATAACGGCGTGGTAAAATTAACGAAAGTTAATCCTGAAGATACCCACCTATCGGCGTAATAATGCCGTGGGGGGTGTGAGGAAGGAATTAACTTGTCCCGTAGAGAGGATATGTAGGAAAAGGAAGGAAAAACGGCGTTCGGTAGAATATACTGAGGAAAAGTAGAGGGCGGTGAAAAGGCGTGCATTATTTTTTTTAATCCTCTTTACAGCCGCTTACCTGGAAGCAGTAATGGGCGCGTTAATTAACCTTCGTACTTTACGCAAACTCACGTTCTTCCTAGCGCCTGGACTCATGGATATTCTATAGAAAAAATAGATGTATGAAATTATTAAATATAGTCTCACTTGTAGCAGCCGATTTTAAAATTAAAATAAATTCTGAGCTAAAACTGAAAAATTTGAAATGAATTAAAATTATGAGTTGGAACAAGAAATTAGAAGAAAAGAAAATTACTTTTCACATTTATAAAAGAATTTTCAAATTCGAATACATTCTCAGAAGGTAAAATTTTTCCATCTAATCATTCTAAAAATTTTAAGAAATTTTGAGTAAGAAATGGAATTTTTTTAAGTAATTAGAACAAGGAATTTTTCAAACAAATTTTAATTCCTACGTGTATCAGGGAATTTTTTAATTTTAGAAAATTCTGCGATAAAACTGAAAATGATTTAAATTAATGAAAATTGTAATTTGACCGAGGAATTTTTCTAACGAATTATAATTCTCACTTTCATCAGGGAATTTTCAAATTTAAAGAAATTCTGAATTAAAACACGGAAAGAATACTAAATTTAAAAGAATTCTGACTTTCAGTTAAATTAAACAATTCTCGAAAATAATTATAATTGTGCTTTGAGAAAGGAATCTTTTATACAAATTTTACTTTTCACTTATATCAGGACATTTTCAAATTTCAATAAATTTTACACTAGAAGTGGGCATTGTTAAAAAGAATTAAAATTGTGGACGGAGGTAAGAAATTGAAAAAATATTTTAATTCTTGCTTGTATTAGGGAATTTAATATTAGAATAAATTCTCAGTTGGAACAGAAGTCCTTTAATTTAACAGGGAATTTTGAAATTTTACTAATTTCGAGATAGAAATGAATATTTCCGAAACGAATGTAAATTGTGTATTGGAACAAGGAATCTTTAAAAATACTTGTCATTATACTTGTCATTATACTTAATTTCACTATTGTATTATAATTAGCATTAAGAATAATGGAAAAAAGTATTTCAATTAAATACGAAATATTTTTTCCACCATAAAGTTTGACAGCAAATTTTGTTGATACCAGAAAGCACTCCTCCGACAATTTTTATTTTCATCTTAAAATATTCGTGTGGCGACAGGCAACCACACTCTAAAAATAAAATTTTAACCAATATTTACCATGCAATCCTATCATAATTTCTGCACTGTCATTTCCCTTAAAAAAACATTCGCGAATCATCCAGAAACTGCATGTAATAAAAAATCTATTTAGAAAAATGGTAAACAAGATTTACCATATAATCCTGTGAAAACTTCTTGATTTGTTAGTAATTGAATATAAAAATCAACTCTCCTTAAAATAGCATGAACGATTATTTTCTTATTAATTTTCAAATTTTCGTGGGATGTCATTATACCATAAGCAATAATAAGCAAATCCCATTTACTTTTATCTTTAATTTAAACAAATTTAAACTTGGTTTATTTTAACCCTGAATTAATATCTTTAATTTGAATTTTTTTATAAATTTCATTCTACAAGCGGTGCGAAGTTTCAGATTAAAAGCCTTTAATTTTAACTACAGTATAATTATCTCAAAAATTAACCTTCATCGGACAAATGATTTATTTACTTATATATAATACTTGAAATTATAAGCTGATAAAATACCTGCTCATTACGGTCAGATTTACAGTTTACGAAAGATACCTTCAATCATTGTCCTCCAGTTTAAAAAAATGTTGATTGTGACTGGTACTCAACTTCTGAGCGATAATTTTAAGAAAAATTTTAATTTCTGTTTTAAATCTGTTTATTTAAAAATTGTTTTTAGATAATGTCCAACAAAAAAGTTACCATTTTTGGGCTGATAAATCAATTCATTTTTTAATAACGCAGTTGAATTTTCCAGCCAGAGAGAACACACAAAATACTTTTAAAAATAGTTTCATTTACAATCATATAACTGAATCCTTAGCCCGAAAAGATGTATTTTAAACAATAAAAAAATCAATTTTCTTTCACAGACAAATTTGCAACAAAATAAATAAAATTTCAACATAATTGTTTAGTTTTCAATTAAAAAAAAATGATTTTCGACGAAAAATTGAATCGTTAAATTTTGGGTTTGTATAAATAATTATTCATCGAAAATTAAAAAACTTTGAACCAGGCGAATTTCACAAAAAATGAAATTTTTTTAACAGATTTGTTGATTCCTCAACCAAAATGGATGAATTTGAAACAAAAACGATTAATTTACCACAATAACAATAAGTTTTGAATTAAATATAAGAATTTTATATCAGATAGTTAAATTATTTACTGAACAATTTAATTTTTAATCAAAATAGTTTAATTTAAAAAAAAAGTTGATTTTCCATCAAGTAGTTAAAGTTTCTACCAACTTGTGGAATTTTTAATCGAAAAAGACAAATCTTTTGCAAAAAATGAAACTTTCTAACGAAAATATGAAATTGAACTATACTTAAAACTATAATGATAAATCTCGAACAAAAAAGATGATTTTTGTGCAAATTATTTTTAAAATGAGATTTTTTAACAAAGTTAATACATTTTTAAATGTATAAAATGTCAAGATTCAATTATTACTATCAGTGAGATATTATAAAAATAATAATAATTTAATTTACAAATTTATTTGTTATATGAAATGCAGATAATAAATTGTATTTTATTTAAATTGTGTTTAAGATTATGTTTTATATTCATAAAACCGTTTTCAAGATTACAAAAATATGTTTCTGTAAATTGATCTGTGTTTCTAACCCGAACTTTTTAAAAAATTTTTCTTGAAAATTGCCTTCTTGTCTTTCAAAAAATATATTTTTATCATCAAAAATCGTTTAGCCGTTTACAGTGAATAAGAAATTTTTGATTTTCTTTTCCAAACCAACAGGTAATTTTTTTAACCATGATGCATCACTCTGATAATTTTTAGGAAAAAATATGTTGAAGCAGATAATATATAATAAATATATTAAATGCAAGTAATAGTTTTTTTCATTTCTTAAAATTTTTTCTGTAGATTTTTTATTTGCACACTTCCAATTTATTTTCAAGTAATATAAGTAAATAATAATTTATATAATAAATTAAATAGTAATAAATTTGTACTCCTTAAGGCGTGAACAATACTTTCAATTGCCTAGGCTGAAGTAATTCAGTTGTTTTAAAAATACTGATTATTTTCGATCTTATTTAAAATTTATGCAAAAATTACAATTTGCACTATCTTTGCAATTTGTTTTTAAACAATTTCACAAAAGGGCTTCATCCTAGACTCATTTTATTTGAAATTTAGGTAGATTTAAACCCATTAAATATAAGAAGATTTCAAGTCAAAATGATTAAATCTAATCCAAAATTTAAAAATCGAAATAATACAATTTTTGTGTCCGTTGTTTAGTTCATATTAGGTATTGTCACTTCAATTACTAGCTAACTTCACTTTTTTGATGGCTGAGCGGAAAAAGATGGACCAGGTGAATGAGATGCGGTCCATTTTTGCTCTATTTTGCTAATATCTTGGTAAAAACTAATTTTTTCTATATAAGTGTATTTAAAAAATATTTTTTATTTGCTAAGAACTACATATTTAGATTATAAAATAATAGTAATTATAATTATTATTCCTTACGAAGATATAACAGAATTAAAGTTTTGTTCCATGCATTTGGTCGATTGTTTTCCCCTTAAGTATCAATATTAATTTCTGTTTGTTCTTGCAGACCTACGTTCATCTGCTGTCCATGAGGATGCAGGAGTCAATGATCTTCATAATGTGCATTATTTTGAAGTTGGAAATAATAATCTTATACCACTTATTGCTTGAAGTTTTTATCATATAATAAAATCCAGAAATGAATTCATGAATCCATGGAACTCTTCATCAAATATGTAATATTAATGGGGACCATGTTCTACTTTACACTGAGGATAGGGAAACAGTGTCAACGAATCCAGAATTACATCGAAAATATAATTAGTATTTCGAGCGCTCGCGCCGTCTCATGGCCCCTGACCCACGCCTTCGCAAAGTTCGACGTTATTTTGCTTGTTCGCAAACCCATTCGTTACCTCTTGTGTCCTCAGATGTTGCCTCTCCTACGCCCTCAACCTTTACCTCTCCCACGCCCTCAACCGTTACCTCTCCCTTTTAATCTTCCGCGCCCTGTACCTCACGGACATTCTAATTATAATGAAGAATCTGCTGCTTCAATCAGTAGGCGTAATACAGACAATTAATTTAATACACAGCCAAACCTGGATTTAGTGATCCTTCATTTGGTGTTTCCGAGAAGTAATGCCACTTGGCAGGGATACGTTAGAGGCATTGCGGGTTGATGTGCGGTGCCCACTCAAGCTTTACAAAGCAATAAGAGAAACAAGAAAGAGAAGAAACAGGACAGAGACAAAATAGTTCTGAGAGTCTGGATTTAATGTCACGCTCAGTCCCAACATTGATATTAAATCCAGGTTTGGCTGTATTTAAGGTATTTAATAGTTATAACGAGTTCAAAGATATTTTGTCCAGAAACTACTCGAAAAGGACAACTATTTTCGTCTCAAAATAGCCCACCTGATTTATAGATGGCGCCAGGTGACGGCATGCTCAATCACACATTCACGACAGAGCATCATTTTCTCGCACTGTTCCAAGTAATTTTTCCCACATGTTACAAGACTTTTTCTCACTAGTAAAAAAACATTCTATTTTGCAACGCTAACGTAATCGATGGAATAATCGCCCATTTTGTCTAATATTTGCAGACGAAAAAAACAATAGTGTTAGGTAGGAAAGACAATGGGGTGAACTATTTTTGAAAAATTTCAAAATTGTAGGAGTTTCGTTACTTTAAATTTTTTTGATGTTTGTTTAATACTACATCTCAGACATTATTTATCAATTTTTATTCAAACTTACATGTTTTACGTAGAATTTATTACTCTTTTTTCTCTAAAAATTAAGAAACAAAGTTTAAATTTCCAGTAAAGAAATGTAAAACAAATGTTTGATTTTTCGTTTTGAACTTGTATTTTTTTCCTACATTTTTTTGTTGAAACTTATTCCCTATGCTTAACATTTTGTTAAAAAAAATTCTTATGAGTTGACCCGCGCAAAGGCCGGCTCAATATGCGTACGTCGAAAATAGGCATAGACGTTTAAGAACTTTTTGGTAAAACAGTTAAACTGTTAACAGCAACAAACAAATTTAATTAAATGCCGTGTAATAATTTTCACCTAAAGAGATGAATCTTCAAAAAAAAAAGTGAATTTAAAAAAAAGTAGAATTCTTACCCAAAAAAAGACAAATTAAAAAAAATACTTACCAACTAAAAAAGGTTTTTAGTCGAAAGAAATTTAACGAAATTTGGAATTTCCAAAAAAGGGACTAAGAAAACTATTATTTTTTCGCTTAAAGATCTATCTCTTTGTTTGAAAATTAAACTGTTTTATCGAAAATTATATTTTTTGTCGAAAATTTGAGTGCTTTGTAGAGAATTTCCCTTTCCAGCTAGAAAATTTCGTTAAATTTTTATTTTCCTTCTTGAATAGAAAATCATTTTTAGCTGAAAATTTTTCTTTTTCATTTAATGTATCCTTCTTGTTTAAAAATAGTAATTTGTTATTAATTAAATTCTTTCGGTTAAAAATTTATCTTTTTGGGTCCAAACTAAATTATATTATTGAAAATTAACTTTTGTTTTGAAAATTCAACTGTTTTGTCTCAGTACTATTTGAGAGTCAGGCCTTTTATTCAACGTGCGCGTGCGCGTAGCAGGCTTATGTACGTCCTCACGCATTACCCACAAATTCTAAACGTCGCAGGAGCGAAAGCCCCTTTTACGGCCGTATCTCTGCAGTTCCCCAATACGGAGTTTCTCGTATCTTTGGAGTTCTAGTGTATTTTCAAAGAATTAATTCAAAATAAATTCAAACTGACGTAAATCCTAAGATTAAAAATATTAAATATATATTTTACCTCAATATATTACCTACTTATACTTTTTTTAGGTCAAGCAAATTATTTTTTTGTCTCAAATAAATTGTTTTTTTCTGTATAAACACAATAGTTTTGTCGGTGTAGCTAAATATTTTTTTATGTCAAAAACATACTTTTTGAACTCTCAAAACCTGAATTAGTCGTAAAAAAGAACTATTTTGCAGCTAAAAGTCATGTCATTATTCTTTAAATGGCTATGTTTAAATTACAATTTAATAAATTAGTCAATAACTTTTCTACAAAAATATTTTTTTACAACGGATTCAAGTTTTGAGAGCACAACAATCGTCACATCAAACTGATAAAAAATACCATAAATTACTAATAATTGAATGAAAGGTATGAAATAAAAATATTGTGCCGAACCGTTAACATCAATTATGTCAGAGCAATTTATAAAAATATTTTGTTGGTACTTTATACCATTTATTTTAATTCGGGACCAAGATCGATATAAATTTGGTAATAGTGCTTGAAAGTCAACAGCGTTTGATAAATTTTTTTAATTTTCTGTTACATCTCGACCAAGCGAGATATCTTCATTAAATCCTTTATTGTTGAACAATCTGTCAGCAAGTCCTAGCTTATATCTCTTCGCTAAAGTCGCAGGAAAATTTCCGCGGAAGCTCTGCCAACAAAAATTGCTCAACCAAATGGTTTTGTTGCGATTGCTAAATTTTTTTTTCACTGCATATATGAGTTGATTGTACATACTGTAAACTTTATATGAGTTACAACTGCCTACTTTCTGCAGCTGTTGCACACATTATTTCTCGTAATATCCATGCCCATTATTTGTTCGTGTCTTTCTTATCCAGCACGCTATGTTCAAACTTTTGGCCTCAGTCTTTATCCTTAATTTTGAAACAACGCAAAGGCATTCAACCAGAATCAGGAAGAAAATTTTAATTATCTACATTATTTCGTGAAAAAAGGGATTGAAAAGAAAGTTTAGAAAAAAATGTCACAAATCCCCTTTTCAAAAACTCTTTTAATGTCACAAATAACATGCATATCAATTTTTATTTCTGTATTGTTAAAAGTTTGAGTCCTGGCCAGATAATTTTCGTTGTACGATTGTGAAGAACCTGGGCTTGAATCATATGATGGAATTGTCTATCCCTTTTTTCAATACTAAAGGCATTAAATAATTAACATAAAATCTTTTTATTTACATAATATAAAATATGAAATAAATATGGATCAGAGAACCTAACAACTTTAGTGATTCTTATAACTGATGGGGCTCGGCTGTGCTGAGCGAAAGAAGGTGGTAATAAAAATGATTACCATTTTTACGAGAAGTAGATCGAGACCAGTCATTCTACCAAAAACAATAAATATTTATTATTATACTTTATAGAGTAGGAAAGAAATAGAGAAGAAATTGATGTTACTTAATTAAGACAAGCACATGAGATCGATGAAGGAAACATTTTTCATTCTCAAATTACGTCGAGATCTAGAGGGACGGAAGTAAATTTTCCAGAACCGTGTACTGGAAAGGTTGAATTTCTCGATGGATGGACGAGTCTCCAGGGATCCAGAAAATTAATGACGACCTAGTGGATATTCCGCTTTTAGTTTGGTTGTAAAGCTGAGATGCGTTTGAAAGGGTGCGTACGAATACATCCAAAGGAGTATCAACATGGTTCAAAACACATGAACCGTTCTCGGTCGATTGCTGCTTCCTGAAGTAGAAAGAAACGGGTCACACCCAGGCTCCTTTTGTTGGTAGCAAATTTTTCAACATTTATGAGTTCATCTCGCTTCTTTGTTGTAGGAGATCTAGTCGTGGTGACATAGTTTAGTTAGTAATATTTCGACTAGGTTAAGTGTGACATCATCAAAACGAAAGCGCTGTCTGATGAAAGATTATCACCATATAAAAGAAATTTTCAAGTGGATGAACTCGTGTATCTTTCCATCCATCTATGCATCGATCGATAACATGGAAATCTTTTGTTCGAAAAGTAATTATCTTCTTCAATAGGTGACTTGTCGTTTAATTACTGCCATTTTATATGAATGTAATTCAGCACTGATTAATGTATTCCTTTGTCCCTTGTTAAGTACGACACATTTGAGAAAGGAACTCAAGATAAGTTTCAATTACTGTGTCACCTTGTAATTATTAAAAAAAAACTTTATATCAATCTGGCTAAAAAGCGGAACTTCCAGGCCGCTTTCCGGGGCCGACGAGCAAAAAAATAGTATACACTCCTCGATCAGTAAAAAAGAAAGCCTGAGATCACATGTTTATCAACATCGGCTTCGCCTCGCCGATAATTAATGTGATCTGAAATATGTCGTATTTTACTGGCCTAGGTATATAATATACTATTTTAGACAAAAAAATATTTTATAGCGCCTATTCAGAGGTATAAGATCGTTTAGCTTCCCCACCTGTTAATACTCCTCCACTCCTTTGCGGTTGCAACTTACACTCCTATCCCAATACATTTTCTCTCACCACACTCCCTTCTCCTGCAAAATTTTGCCTTGCATCACCTTACTTATTTCTCTATTCCCTCTCCTGATTTCTGATTCCCTCACCATCTAGTTCCCTTCAAGCCTGTAATTCCCTTTCATTCTTTATGTTCCATTTTCACACTGGCTCTACACCTATACCTCTCTGTCATTTCTCCTCCCCTACTTTTTCACTATTATTTCTTCACCCTACTGACACTATTATAACTTCCCTTTTTTTACTTCCACAATCCTACTTCTTAACCTTACAACCCCTCCCTATTCCCCGTGTCCTAATCTATTTTTTATCCCCAAACTTCACTATCCTTACTCCTACTTTCCTATATACCCCTATTGCCCGCCCTCTTTCAACCTCCTCGTGGAAAAATAGTAGGTAATACGGACACCCGGTCGAACCGGGTTTATTTATTTGTAGAGGGAAGGGTGCTACAATAAACTACGGTTATTTAAAGAGCAGGGTAGGGGATTCAGTGCTAGTAACGTTAAGAATCTGATAAAAAAATCTTACTAATTTTGGTTAAAACTAAATTATTTTTTATTCAAATGTCTAACATTATAATTTTGGCTCAATTTTCATCTCGTTTGATTAAAAATTTCACAATTTGGTTGAAAACTGAACTATTTCTTTTAAAATTAATTTCATTTTTGTTTGAAAATGTATCTTTTGCAGTTAAAAATTTACCTATTTAATTGGAATTATCACTTTTTGTCGAAAGTTCAAATATTCGGTTAAAAATGGTGTATTTCGTTAAAATTTTCCCTTTTTTTCAAAGGAAATCTGGAGCAACAAACCCATGATTGTTTTCAAGGAGTTAGGACAAAAACTATCCTCTGCATTAAGGGCGGAGGGCTCATTTTCTCACGTGACCGCCGCCCTCGCTTCGATCTGGCGGCTAGTTCACGCGCATCAAAATAGTTTCCTTCAAGCTATTGATACCCAAGGTACTATTTCGTTTAAAAACAAAACTATTTGATTATATGTTAAAATTTGTTAACAAATTATTTATCGTTTTTGTTAAAGTTACTTTTGGTTGAAATTTGATTATTTCTTTGTAGTTAAAAATTCGATTATTTTGTTTAGAATTAATTTTTGTCCGATAATTATACTATTTCATTAAAAATTAAGCTATTTATTAACAAATTTATATATTTTGTAGAAAATTAACCTTTTTGTTTCAAAATTGAACTATTTGGTTAAGAACTCACCTTTCTTGCATAATAATTCATCTCCTTGGTTGAAAGTTGAACAACTTCGTAGAAAATTAATTTATTCTGGTGTAAATTTATCTTTTAAGACGGAAAATAAATCTTGTTTGGTGTTGTTAGGAATTCGCCTTTTTGCTTTAATTCAACTCTTTATTTGTTTTTGTCAATATATTTTTATAAATTAAAAAATTATTTTATTCTTTATCTAAAGTCGTACATTTTCAAACAGAAATTCGATTGTTTGATTGTAAAGTCTAAATTCTTGATTGAAAATTAACATTTTTTGTAAAAATTCAGAGTTTAAGATTTTAAAGTAAACTGTTATCTAAAACATTCGCCTTTTCAGAATAAGGACTTCATGCTTCTGGTAAATTAGCAATTTTTCCGTCGAAAATTAATTTTCTTCTTTTGAGAAATTATGTTCTTGCTTCAAAGCACAACTGTTTTGATAAATATTAAACTCTTGTTAATTAGTTTAAAGAATAATAATCTTAGTTAATACTGCACTTCCTTAGTTAAAAAATGCATTACTGCGTCAAATATTCAACTATTGTTTATTGACAAATTTATGTATCTCGTTGAAAATGAATATTTTGTTTGAAAATTAAAATGTTTGGTTAAAAATTCATCTTGAATTTGTTGTATCTAATCTGTTGGTTAATAATTCATCTCCTTGATTGAAAATTGAACTACTAGGTAGAAAATTGATTGACGAGGTTTGATAAAAAAAAAAAAAAGAGACTTTTCAAATTTCCCGGGCTTATTTGTCCGCTTGGCGAAATTTTTTTTCTCATGTTGCTGCACTTGTCTGGATATTGATTATGCATTGGTAGCTATATTGCATGTTTACTCTGACATCAGCTGGCAGTGAAGTTATACATGTTTTAGTGTGCTCAGCGATTTTTCACTTTTGGAAAAAATGCATAAGGGAATTTGCATCAAGTTTCGTTACAAAAGTACAATAAACTGCAATAGTGTTTTTGAAATATTAAAAGTTGCTTTTGGTGACTCGGCTTTGAGCCGAGCAAAACTTTTCAAGTGGTACAACCGTTTTAAAAATGGACGGGAAGACGTTGAAGATGACAAATGCCCTCGGTGTCCTCACACATCGGTAGCGGACGGTACCGTCGAGAAAGTGGAAAAAATCATTATGAGCGATCATCGAATTACTATTAGAGAGGTGTTTTACACATTTAACGTGTGGCAGCAAAAGTTATCCCGAAACTGCAAAATTTCGATCAAAAACAATATCGCCATGACATCGCTCAAGATTTACTAAATAGAGTGAATAGCGACCTTTTATCGCTCGATCGAACCATAACAGGTGATGAATTATGGGTTTATGGATATGACGTCAAAACTAAGGACCAATCGTCCACCTGGAAGCATTCAACGTCACCAAAAGCGAAAAAGCACGACAAGTTCGATCAAACGTGAAGGTTTTGCTTGCTGTGTTTTTCGATTTCAACGATTTAGTTTATTATGAGTTTTTATCTAAAGGTCAAGCGGTCAATAAAAAATATTATGTAGGAGTTTTACGTCGTTTGCGTAAAGCAATTCGAAGAAATAAACAATTTTGTGGCAAAATCAGTCATTGCGACTGCACCACGATAATGCAACCTGCTCATGCCTCAATGTTTGTTTGTGATTTTTTGGCCAAACACAACACCGTATGGATGCCTCAACCACCTCATTCACCGGACATGGCCCCTTGTGACTTCATCCTATTCTCAAAGATAAAGAAATCCATGAAAGGAAGACATTTTGACGATATCGATGAGATAAAAGCAGAATCGCTGAAGCAGCTGAATGCCATATCGAAAAGTGAATTTCAAAAGGCTTTGAAGATTATAAAACGCGCTGGCATAAGTGCATCATATCCGAGGGGGACTACTTTTAAGGGGAGACAATTGATATTCACGAATAAATAAATATAATTGGCAGAAAATAAAAAGACTGGTTATTTTTTTATCACACCTCGTATTCTGTTAAAAATGCATCTTTTTAGGTAGAAAATAAATCTTGTTTGTTGTTGTTCGAAAATCGTATTTTTCGGTCAAATTTAATTATTTGGTTTGTTTAAATACATTTTTTAAAATAAAAATTGATTGAATTCTTAGTTTAAACTTTAAAATTTTTAATTAGAAATTCGACTATTTGATTTTAAATTCTTATTTCTTGATTGACAATTAACGTTTCTGTTGACAATTCATAGTTTCAGATTTCAAAAGTAAACTCTTTTCTAAAACATTCGACTTTTCAGATTGAGAACTTCATTCTTGACTTAAATTCCTCTTTTTTAGTAGAAAATTAATATTCTGGCATAAAACTTTATCCAAGGGGTTGACAACTCGACCGAACAGTAAACGCCTACTTCTAACTTCAAGATAATTGCAGATAATACTTCAGGCTACTTCATGCTTCAAGCTTATTCAAGATATTTCAATGTACTTCAGAATAATTCAATGTACTTCAAGATAATTGACATATTTTAAGATACTTCACATACTTCAGGATATTTCACGTACTTCAGAGTACTTCAAGATATTTCAAAGTAATTCAGGATACTTCAGAATATTTCAAGATAATTCAAGATATTTTAAAGTACTTCAGAATAATTTAATGTACTTCAGGATTATTCACGTACTTCGGGATGTTTCACGTATTTCAAGATACTTTAGGATATTTCAACACTCCAGAAGATTTCCATGTACTTCAGGATAATTCACATACTTCAGGATATTTCACGTACTTCAATATACTTCAGGATATTTCAAATAATGCAGGATACTTCAGAATATTTCAAGATAATTTAAGATATTTCGAGTTACTTTAGAATAATTCAATGTACTTCAGGATAATTTACATAATTCAAGATACTTCACATACTTCAGGATATTTAAGGTACTTCAAGATAATCTAAGATATTTCAAAAACTTCAGGATACTTCAGAATATTTCAAGGTACTTCAGAATAATTTAATGTACTTTAGGATAATTCACGTACTTCAGTGTATTTCACCTACTTCAAGATACTTCAAGATATTTCAAAAACTTCAGGATACTTCAGAATATTCCAAGATAATTTAAGATATTGTAAGGTACTTGAGAATAATTCAATTTACTTAAGAATAATTCACATACTTTAGGATATTTCACGTACTTCAAGATACTTCAGGATATTTCAAGATAATTCAAGACATTTCAAATACTTTAGAATATTGCCATGTACTTCAGGATAATTCACATATTACAGGATATTTCAAGTACTTCAAGATACTTCAGGATATTTTATATACTTCAGGATACTTAAAAATATTTCAAGAAAATTCAAGATATTTCAAGGTACTTCAGAATATTTCAAGATACTTCAAGATATTTCAAATACTTTAGAATATTTACATGTACTTCAGGATAATTGAAATACTTTAGGATATTTCACGTACTTTAGGAAACTTTAGAATATTTAAAGATAATTTAAGATATTTCGAGGTAATTCAGAATAATTTATTGTACTTCAGGAACATTTAAATACTTCAAGATACTTTGCATACTTCAGGATATTTCACGTATTTCAATATAATCTTAGATATTTCAAATTCTTTAGGATACTTCAGAATATTTCAAGATAATTCAATATATTTAAAGGTACTGCAAAACAGTTCAATGTACTTAAAGATATTTGACGTACTTTGAAATAGTTCAAGATATTTCAAATACTTCAGAATATTTCCATGCACTTCAGGATAATTCACATACTTTAGGATATTTCCGCACTTCAAGATACTTAAAGAGATTTCAAATACTTCAGAATACTTCAAAATATTTCAAGATAATTCAAGATACTTCAAGGTACTTCGGAATAATTTACTTTACTTTAGGATAATTCACATACTTCAGGATATTTCACATGCTTCAAGATACTTCAAGGTACTTTACATACTTCAGGATATTTCACGTACTTCAAGATAATCCAAGATATTTCAAATTCTTTAGGATACTTCAGAATATTTCAAGATAATTCAATATATGTAAAGGTACTTCAAAACAGTTCAATGTACTTGAAGATATGTGACGTACTTCAAAACAGTTCAAGATATTTCAAATACTTTAGAATATTTTCATGCACTTCAGGATAATTCACATACTTCAGGATATTTCCGTACTTGAAGATACTTGAAGATATTTCAAATACTTCAGGATACTTCAAAATATTTTAAGATAATTCAAGATATTTTAATGTACTTCAGAATAATTTAATTTACTTTAGGATAATTCACATACTTCAGGATATTTCACGTACTTCAAGATACTTTACATACTTCAGGATATTTCACGGACTGTAAGATAATCGAAGGTATTTCAAATACTTTAGGATACTTCAGAATATTTCAAGCTAATTCAAGGTATTTTAAGGTACTTCAGAATAATTCAAGGTACTTCAGGATAATTCACATACTTCAGCATATTTCACGTACTTCAAGATAATTCCAGATATTTTGAGTACTTCAGGATACTTCAGGAAACTTCAGAATATTTCAAGATAAACCAAGATATTTCAAGGTACTTCAGAATAAATCACATACTTCAGCATAATTTACGTACTTCAAGATACTTCAGGATAATTCAGAATATTTCAAGATAATCCAAGATATTTCAAGGTACTTCAGAATAATTCAATGTACTTCAGGATAATTCACGTACTTCAAGATATTTTAAAGTACTGCAGAATAATTGACATACTTCAAGATATTTCACATACTTCATGATACTTCAGGATAATTCAGCACAAGTGTACACCATACTTTATGAGTTGTCAGTCCCTCAACTTTATCTTTTTGTTTCAAAAACTAAATATTTGGTTGCATTTTAAAGTTTGAAATTTTTTTTTAAGATCCAGTTAACAATCAAGTTATTTATTTTAAAATTGATCTGTTTCTTAAAAAAGTAATTTTTTTGTTTGAAAATTAATTTATTTTGTTATGAATTTATCTGCTTTGGTTGAGAATATAATTACTTGCTTGAAAGTTGGACTACTGTGGAGAAAATTGATGTATTTTTTAAAAAATTCGTCTCTTTCAGTGGAAAATGAATCTTCTTTGTTGAAAATTTATGTTTGTTTAAGAATACACCTATTTAGCTAAAGTTAGTTTCCTTAGTCCAAAATTTAACCGTTTAGTCGAAAATTCATTTTTCCTGGTTGAAACCGTACTATTTTGTTGAGAAAATTCGTTTTTTTGGCTAAAAAATAAAAAAATTTGGTTGTACTTGCAACGGTTTTGGAATTAACTTCAATCGGTTTTATTTGAACACTTGAGCATTTAGTTAAAAACGTATATTTGCAGTATTTGGTAATTTCATGTTAGGCACTGTATATTATTAAGGTAAATGTCTTAACTTGTCATAAATAATTAAATAAATAAGTTGGGCTAATGTGTGTATGCTCTTAAATAATGGCTACTTTGAAGAGACATTTCCTTTGAAAGAAAGAGCTTAATTCGAAAATATATGTTACGCGATTTATTTTCCTATTCTCTCTTCCTTACTTGTAGCTGTACTACACTGAAAAGAAAAAAAACTATTTTTTCTGTATCTTTTTGTTATCTTAGCAGTAAGGCATATGTGCACTCGACTGAATGTGAGATCGTTATTTCATTATAGTTAATTTGAGACTGAGAGCGGTCATGGGGGTGAACAAGTGATTGAGGGTTCATGTCATTAAAGCGACGCATCTAGTGGAGATTAATGAGCTTTACATTCCAGGACACTAACCGCTTTGCCCAATAATATTTACTCACACCATAAAAAAACACATGCAGTACGCGCGTGGTGAATATTCTTTTTTTGCGTCACGCAATTTTTATATAAAATATAACATAATATTATTAGAATATTTTTGTATGTCTTAGTATCTATTATCTAAAGTAATAAAAAAGAAAAGCACTGGAAACTTGGATTCATTGTACAGAAGTATAGTAATTAAAAAAAATGGAGTAAATTTGAAAATAATTTGTTATAAACAAATTTGTTGACACTTAATCGACCGTCGGGAATATATGATTCCAGACTATATTTCTGTTATGAAATTATTTAATTTTATCGTTTAGATATTAATTAGCCATAAAGATATATGCTCCTATTTTGTTAGTCAATTTTATAAACAAATGATAATAGAAACGTACATTTTAGGCGGTTACATATAAAAAGAAATCGCTTCTTTTCCTGGTGCAGTTTAAATTATATTGCCAATGATGTTCACGAATTAAATTTTGTTATTCATCAACGTTTGTTCCTATTATTAACAAATTATGTAAGAAAACGAACATGTTCGGCGTTTCAATGCAAAAAATGGCTTTTTCTTATTCTTTTATTGCAAATATATTATTAAGTTTACAAAAATGTTGACTACTTGTACATTTTAAAAATAAATTGTATTTTAATAATTAAGTGGTAGTTAAAAAAATTATGTAATTGTTCATGTAATTTTCTTTTAAATTTTATATCTTTTAGTTTTGAAACCGAGTTCAGAGATTTTTAACCATTTTTTTCTGTTTACAGACGTCCAGGTCGTGCATTTGTTTACACAATTTGTTTGTAAAACACATAAAAACCATAAAAGCAAAATTTATTTCAGTCCGAAAATATCTAAAACGTGCATTTGTATTGCATTTGCAATTTAAATACTTTCTCAATCATATATTATGAGAATGTAATAAATTATTACAAATTTGTGTCTCTTTTTTGGGTAAAAAATGGTTGTTAAATCATTTATCTTTGTAACTTGTGTCGTTTTTTTACCATTTTTTTTTAATTTTCAATTTTTTTTTCACGAATAAAACAAAAACCTCGTTTCCAATCAAGAAGTGATAATTAACGAATTTGTAAATCTTTTTTGAGATCACAATTTTTTTAATTAATTCTTTTTCGTATCATGCATAGTTCGACCACTAAATGGAATCTTTGATTTTTAATTATTTTACATGAAAAAAAAAATTGAGTTTTCGATTTTCCACGAAAATCTGAAAATTTCTTAGGATAATCTTGTAGTGCTTTCAAAAAGTAATGTTCTTCTTCTCTTGGCTTTATTTCATATCGTGCGTTATTTGGCTTAAAATTTGGATTTTCGATTGATTTTAAAAATTTGGAAAATGCTGCAACTCTCAGAATTTTCTTTTTATCGAAAAAAAGTCATTAGGGTACATTGTTTGTGTTTTTTAATACTACAGATGTTTGTATATAGAATTTTAAAATTCAGAAAAAGTGGTTTCAAATATTTCCAAAATGCGCTTATTTTTTAATTTTATCCAAAATGGCTGATTAACGAACTTGTTCTGTTTTTTAGGACTTGAAAAAAGGGTGCCAAATATCGATTTTATTCGTTAATTTTTTGAGAGTCATCATGTTTACGGACGGATAGACGGACAGACAGATGCCATCGTAAAAACTTGATTTGCAGATACAGGGGGACTCAAAACGTGGAGATCCGTTGAAAAACTGTAGTGTCAACTTTAGGACAGTTCTAATACTTTCGCCATTATAAATCACATATCATTTCCCCTTTACTCTTTCTCATGTTGACAAATTCTGTACTTTTATTTCCCTCCATTGTTTTATAAAGCAGTGTCTTGTTTCTTTTAAAGTCCCTTTGTATTTTCTTCTCTTCTTCTGCTCTAATTTTATCTTTCCTTTTCTTAATTAATAGCTTGAGTGTCCTATTTTTGTCTGTAATCATTTATACGTATATTTTTTCCCTCGTCGCTAAGATCTGCCATGCTCAAAGTTCTACTGTACGCTTCTTTCTTTGCTTTTTGGGCAGTCTGAATTTCATCATTCAACCGTGCGTCAACAGAAATTCTTCCTACAACCGCGGTACCACACGCTTCGATTGAAAATTTAACATTATTTTAAAAAATACCGGATATACAGAAGAAATTGACAGTTTTTTAACGAAAATTTTCACAATTTTGTTAACCCTATTCCAAATCTTTTTTAGTTCAAAAAAGAAACGTGTATTAGGTTCCATTTCATACTAACCAATTAGGCTTATTTTTAATCATTTCCGTTGAACCGTAACGACTATCTCTACTAGTGATATCTTGTTAATAACTAACTTTAAGAAACGATATTATAAACAAAATTAAATTTTATCTTTGAAAAAGATTCCATCCCTTCATTCCACTGGGAATCTAAGCCAGGTCCTACGTTTGCTAATCGGTTTCTCTACCCACTAAGCTACTGGAGAAATCAAACGAAGAATCCTTCTTCACATACATGCCAATCTATAACTCTTTAATAAAAAAAATCTTGCCATTTAGAATGCCTGTTGAAAATATTCTTCTTTCGATCTATAATGTAACTTAGCGGGTAGAGCACCGAGCGGAGAAATGGGGAGGGATCCTTTTTAACATACAATTTTATTTTTAAATTTTAAAAAAATGTGACATTCTGAATTGCAGGGGTATCTTAGATTGATAGTATAGATATAATTTTTACGTCATGTGATATGTATATCAGCTGTTCGTTGATTTACCACACCTTTGATAATACAGATTTCCTATATCTTACATTTATGAATTTTTGAGATAAAACCTTGCTATTTGGCATTTCTATGAAAAAAGATTCTTTTTTCGATCTCTCTAGTAGCATAATGGATAGAGCACCCGACCGGAAATGTGAAGACCTGGGTTCGATTCCCAGCAGAGCGAAGGTGAGTTATTATTTTTCAGATATAAAATTTAATTTAAAAATGTTACAAAAGCGTAGGATTCTGAATTTTTGGGGCATCTTAGTTCGATAGTGTAAATACCTGTTTTCACATAATGTGATAAGTTCCTCATTTGATCGGTTATTTACCACCCCTATACTAATACAGATTTCCTATATCTTATTACCGAATATTTGTATCACATATCTAACTCTAAATTTAATTTCACGTAAGGCAGTTCGGAAATTTCCCTAGTGTCACAGAATACACAATTGTAAATTCGACACAAAATTCTACATGATGTGAAGCCCACGATGATGATGGTGCTCATACCTCGTCAAAATTCTGTCCTCGTTGAAGTCAGTACGTATAAATGTCCTAGGGGGATACAGGATGGGTTTAATAGGATTTTCAGGAGAATGTGGATCATGCTAGTTTGGAGACATAGTCGCGAGACATATCTCTGGACGTTTTTGCAGCAGGAATTCCAGCTGCAAGCGACACATGTGTAGCGGTTGTACAGCTATCAAACCAACTGAAACGAGTCCAAGTATGATATTTCTGACACCATCCTACTGAAAGCGCTTCAAAAGACTTAAGCTCCTGTCTTCCTTCTTCTCTAATAAAAAAGTAGTCTATCAAGAACTCTTGCAATATTTTTAATGTCGAGGAAAGAAATATAAAGTTCCGTTCAGCAATATTAGGACTCACTCAAAATCAGCGATTAAAAACTTGTACTCTGTTTTTCAGGATGCCTCCGTAACCGAATGAGATAAGATAATTTATAAAACATCGTTAGAAAGTTTACTAAATTTTGCGACAAATAAGCTCTGTTTCAAGTATTTTTGATTAATAGATACTGATGTACTAAGTTAGAAGTTCTGTTCTAACTTTTGGGTCTTGTCCATTGAAATGATTGAACTTCAACTCCTGAAAAAATGTAGGAAAATGATTTTTAAACTTGAAGGTCATGAAAAATTCACCTAATTCTTTACTCGTCAAAAATAATTCAAAACAGGCTCTTCAGACGCAAAACTTAATAACCTTCATGATAAACTACGGGACATTAAACCTATGCACATTATTCAGATCACCAACTTTAGATGAAAATAATATACATTTGGGGATCTAAAATTAAATTTTACACAAATGCATTCCTTTTTGACGAGTGACGACTTATGATCGAAAGGATATTTTTAGAACGAGGAATGTTTTAGAAAATATTGTATTTCATCATGGAAGAAAAATGACAATTTTCCTTCATTGGGTTATAAATCTCTATGGTCCTACCAATTAATTTTATTATTTCTGCACGTATTTCTTTAGATTAACCTGGTTCCAATTTCCACTTATAGAATATTTCCAGCTTTCTAAGACTAATAGACAGGGTTTTAAAAACGTCGAATTTTTAGCAAAATACATAAAATTTCAAACTAAAAAAATCAGTTTTATACTAAAAACAAAATAGTTGTATTTTCAGTAAAAAAAATTATTTTTCACAGGAAAACATGATTTTTCAAAAAAATAGTTCCATTTTCAACCAAAAAAGATTCCATTTGTAATAAAAAGGTTAAATGTTTAACCAAAAAAGGATTTTTTTAAAAGAGTTCCATTTCTAACCAAGATAAAATCTTCAATTAGGAGCAAAAAAATTATAGACCAAATAGTAAAGTTCTCAAGCCGAAAAGGTGAGTTTCCCAAAACCAGTTAAATTTACAGCCGGATAATATGAATTTTTCACTAAAAAATTCATATTTAATTTTCTACCTGAATAATTGGATTTTTAACCAGAAAAGAGGAATCATCAACAAAACATTTTAATTTTTCACCAACAGAAGTGACTTTTGTGAATTTTGTATAAAAAATACACGAGTAGAAATTACAAATGAAAAGGTTAAATTTTAAACTAGAAACATTTTGACTTTTGAAAACAAGATAAAATTTTTACTAAAAAGGTGAATATTTACTCAGATCATTAAATTTTCATCCGAGAATACAAATTCATCAACAAAAAAGGAATAGATTAATTAACAAATGGATTAAAGACATTAGATTATTAGATTTCATTGGAAATACTCCAAATTAAGTAGAATTAAATTGAATTGAACAAATTATATTTTACCTACAAAAAAGGGGATTAAAAAAAGTAGAATTTGAGACCAAAAATAATTAGTTTCTATCCAAATTTTTAAATTACAAACAAAATAATTATATTTTAAACAAAAAATGTATTAATTGAATTGAATTTAAAACAACAAAATTTAATTTTTAACAAAAAATGTAATAGTAGACGTTTAAAACAAAATGAATTAACTTTTTTTTAAACCTAAGGCAAATTTTCTATCCAAAAGACAACTTTTTTTCAAAACAGTTTAACTTTCGAACAAAAAGGATAATTAAAAAAAAGTAGTTACATTTTCGAAAAGATAATTAAATTTTGAAGCTTATCAGATAATTTTTAACCAGAATGATGAATTCTCAACCAAAGATATATAACTAAAAAATTCCTAATTATGAATTAATTTTGAATAACAAAATTAAACAACAAATATTCAACTTTAAGAACTAATTTTTTCTCTTTCTAAAAGAATTTTTATAATTCAACGTAGAGAAAATATTGAATAAAATGTAAGGATTTTTCGTAACAAAAAAATGTACAGACTGCCTTCGAAAGATCTCAGGAAACACATTCTAATTTTATGGTTGCATTCTTTTTATTTTTAATTTACAAAAATGTTTTGCCTAAGATCACTCACTTTTTATCTATTATCCAATCTAATCCAATATAAATTATATTTCTGAATCTTACACAATAAAAAATGGCCTTGATATTATTTAACAATTTTTTATTTTAATTTTTAGGTTTTTTAATTGTAGTTTTAAAACCAAGTAAATATATTTTTAGAAAGAATTTATTAATCGTGGAAAACGTATTGGAATAAAAATGGTTTGCCTATTTGCGTTCGCCTATTCACTTATATAATTTTTTTTATTCATGTAAATAATTAAACATAAATATATGGCAACAATGAAAAATACAATTTGAAAAAAGTTTATTATGAATGTATTTCATGTTATAAAAGCAGGATTAAAAAACTGCCAATTACATATTTTGAAAATAAAAATAATAAGAATGCAAAAAGGATGTACACAAATATGTCTAATTCGACCACCGTGAGACATAATAATTTTAAGCCTGAAAATTCTTACACTCCACTTTTTGCAAAGAAACTTTTTTCTTCCGAAGTTAAAGTACTTTATTTAAAAAAAGAAATAAAGTATTTATCAATTTTTAAAGTATGTAGTGTTTAAAATTTTGAAACAATTTTTTTCTATATATTTTAATTTATTGTTTAGGAATTGTTACTACTAATTAAAACCAGAGTTAAAAATAATAATAATATAAGAATTAGTTCAATCGAAACCCGTGCTTTTAATGACGGTTTTTGTATAGCAGAAAATGGTTTTGTGTCACTAAGGTTTTTGACAAGTTTTTGAACTCGAAGGTTTTTTAATGTTCATCAGTTTTAGATAGTTTTTAAACGCCTTGAATGGTGAGAAAAGGTATCAAACTTTTTTTTAAAAAAGTAAATTTTAATTATTTGCTCTAAATATTTTAAGGTAATGATTTGGAAATGTTATTTCACATTTAAAACTGTGTGGAAAATTATTTTAAAACATTTGGATAAATTAAAAACTAGGCGTTTTATGGAAGTTTTTGTATAAGAGAAAACCATTTATTTTTTTGTCACTGAGGTTCAAAAAGCGTTTTTCTACTAGACTTTTCTTTATTATTTATTACTTTTAGATCGTTTTTAACTTTCTTAAATATTTAAACGTAAAAAGTATCCTGCCCTTTCTGAAATAAGCACGATTGAGTTATTTTTGGTTCAAATATTTTAAATTAATGTTTAAGAAGTATTATTATACGTTAAAGACTAAAAAGGAAATTTTATAAAAGAAATAGGTCAATTAAAAAAATTCTTATCATATAGAGGTTCTTGTATAGCAGTAAATGTTTTTGGTCATCAAATTCATTAAAAAATTTGTGAAATTAACTTATCTTTATTGTTAATTACTTTTCGATAGTTTGAAAAATGCTTTCTTCAAAGAAAAATTGTTTTTTTTAACCAAGATCTAAGTGGTTTAAATTGGATCTAAATAGTTTATTATTGATTATATAAAATGGATATCATATAACAGTAAGTTCAAAAATAACTCTTTTTTTTCGTTGAAAAATCTTACTTTGAATTTTCATCAATAGTCACATAGATTTAGAATTTCATGTCTGAAAGTTAATAATTCTCTTACGTACTAAATTTTCATAGATTCTCTCTTGGTTTTCCGAACTCTGTCTTTGAGATTATCTTAAAATGAGACATGCTTTTAAATGATGATCAATCATTTGCTTGAGTATAGAATGTTGTAAATTTCAATTGACTTTCATTCATATTTAAAACTAGCATACAAAGTCACTGAATTTTATATCAAATATGTTTTCCCGTGTTTAACACTTTTTGTTGCACAAAAAAGGTACACCTCGCAGACTAGAAAATCGATTTTGACTTACATGTGGAACGGACGTGGCGTTGCACGTTCCTGGAAAGGAAAAATCGAGCGGACTCTCAAAATTGAATATGCATTGCGCCGATTCTTGCCAGATGGAAGAGATTGAAAGGCAGAGGAAAACGGTTAGAGATAAAGTAAGTCATGTAACATAGAGAGACAATGTTCCTCTTTCATAGAGAATGTTCTCTTCTATTCAGAAAAGTATTACCTATACAGAAATAAAATAGTGCCAGCGTTACAGTTCAAAGCTTTCTCACATTGGACGAGTTTATAAGATTGCAGTTTACTAAGCTTTGAAAACATATTACTGAAGCCAATGTGAAATAGTTCCTAGGATTTGGTGTTTCGATTCCAGTTGACTGTTAATTAATTAATAATTTGAATATCAAGTCATGCTCGACAAGCATGGCAAGTTTGAAGAGAGTTAATTCGAAACAATTTGCTTCTTGTTTCTCGACTTCTCGTCCATCGTACTTCATTCAAGCAGTAATTAAACAAAAGCATTTATAACGTATAATAAAAAAATTAATATTTGTTAAAATTTTAGAATTTTTGAATACTAAAAATTAATGATTTTGATTACAATAATCATTGAGCTACTTAGTACCTCTGATACTGACTGCTGAAACCCTCAATATAGGCCCGAAGCATACTCTTGCCGGGTCGTTAATATTGTAAATAAATATCACAAATTTTATGTGAATGACATTTTGTATTTAAAGAAACGCGTCTTATTTTCCTAGATGTTAATTCATAAAAAAACTTTACAATGTAATTAATTCTCGATTAAAGCCTTTAAAACTTGACAATTTTAAATATAATGCTAAATTAAAGTCTTTTTGACTCAGAAGCTTTGAAAATAATTTTTTTTTAATGTTTAAATGGTATAATTCCTATGTAGAAGCATCGAAAATAGAAAGATGTTATATTTAATTGAAGAATGTATAAATTTTTCGATACCGGACTAAAATAAAAAAATAAACAATATTTTAAATTCTGAGACATTCGATACCTTTAAATTGGAATATTTAACATTGAAACAATTTGAAGTAAAAAACTAATTGTAAAGTTAGTGTTTCTAGAATTACAAATTATGGCATAACAAATTTGTAGCATTAAATCGATTGAACCAATTTTTGTAAAATAAACAAAATTCACTGTTCCAAATAGAAAAATATTTTATTACAAACCATTAAATTATTCCAGAATAACGTTTAAAATAAATACTTTCAGTTACCTATTTTAATTCTGAATTTTTTTATTTTTAATAACACAATTTTGATCTTTTTAATTTTAAATCGTTTAATTTTGAACACATCGTTTAGAAATATTATTGATTCTTGAAGTTCTCCAAGTAAATATTTTCAATCTTAAATGATTCAATTGTTTAAATCTGCAAAGAATATTGTAAAATTTGTACTCTTTTAATATGAAACTATTTCTTCAAGTTTAGTTTATAACTCTTAATATTTGATAAAATGTGTACCTGTTTGTTTAATCGTAGAGGAGGGAAGTATACAAGGATGGTGGGAGGCTAGAAAGACCTAATAAGAATGTTCGACGGTCGTGATTGGTGCGCCATGCCTCGCCTCTCTTCCAACCATGTTTATCTCACATTAAATTTACATCAAATAATCTAAATACTAATAATTGCCGCAGACTACGAGCATTATGATGATTAGCATAACTAAATTTAATATCAAGTAGTGTAATCAACAATATTTAGGATTCAATTATATAATTTATAAAATATAAATCATGTAAAGAAATAATGTTGCGCGTGTCTAAATCAGAACATTGCCCAATTGAGGTTTGTACACCACGTCGCGCCTGTTGCGTGAGGCGCGCGACGAACTCTGAATATTGCTCGGTCATGATTGGTAAACCGTACCTGTTCCACGACGCGCGCGATCTAATCGGAATATTGCTACATTCATATTTTCAGTTTAGGATTTTAAAATAAATCTAAAAGTTTAATAGGGTAATAGATATCGATAAGTTATCAGTTTATGAGTATTTCACGAAGGATCCTATTCTAAAAGGATCATACGTATCGAATATCGAAATATCTCGCACCAACTCGAAAAATGTAATGCAGAAAT
>JAAAKG020150725.1:0-31488 GCA_010014905.2 Druon quercuslanigerum
TATTTACTGAATAAGTGTGTGTGTGTATCTCTCTTAGATATCTATTTTTTTTTTATTATTATATATATATATATATATATATATATATATATATATATATAGATCTCATTTACACTCCGTTAAACTTGAACGAATTTCAAGATTCGCGCTTAATATCTTGCGGATAGATTTGGATGGACAGTAAAACATGGGTTCCTAAAATCCTGCAATCAAAAAATCCTGATTCTTGCTCGTTATTCAAGCATTATCTTCAGGCGCGAATCGCGAGTCTCTAAACTCCATCCACTTGCCAGATCGATAGGATTGTTCCGCGCAAGTCTGGAGCGTTGCTTTTACAAAGGCGTAAACGTAAATACATAATCCTGTGAATATACTATATAGATAATATGATTTTAAATTAATGTGTATCTAACTTCAAATCCCTTAGGAGTGACGGACCTATTCCCGAGGGTAAAAAATACTCAATTTCGATTTTTCCCTGAGATTACAATTATAGAAACTCGGTATTTTATAATTTAAAATGATATTCTAAAATGTACTGTTATAAAAATTTAATTTGTGAATTTTCCAGACATATTGATTCCCAATTTTTGCATTGACAAACTAAATTAGATATAGCGCAAGAAATTGTACAAAACATTAAAACTGCTTCTAGAGTATTTTATGAGAACAAGTAAAAAGTTTTGATTGAAAAAATAGTTTTTCTTTAGTTGCCTTTTACTGATTTAGGAAAAATTTATGATAATAATAATTGCAAATACGTGTAGTACAGTTACCTCGGATTTGGAAATCATTTTGAATCAACTTCAAGTATGCATGATCAGAATAGAAAAATTTTTCTGAAAAGAAACTTTTGATATATCCTCAAAATATATTCAAGAATAAGGTAAGTAAAAAAAATACGATTAAAAATAACAATTACGATTAATAAGTTCAGGTCCGATATAAATAGAACATTTCATACCTTTCAAAATTTGTCTATATTGCAAAAAATATATTTTTTTTATCATGTAAATATTGTAAATTATACCTTATAATCTCAGCCTAAAGTGATTCTGTCCAGAACCACGCAATAAGGTTTTTTTATGGAAGTAATTTTAGTGAGAAGAGTTGCCATATTCAATAGAGGGGTAAATGTAAACAAAATTGTTAAACAAGTAATTGTTTATTTAACAATATTTATTTGAGCTTTTCTTTCGATTTATAAAAATAATAATTTTGAGGCAATCTTCATCATTGATGGCTTATTTTGTTCTTAAAAATATTACCTGCAATTCTATTTCAATGAATTTGATTAAAACTATGAGCCTTTAAATAAATCACCAAGACAGATGGCTAGATATTATTTAATATTGTTATTAGTTGAATAAAAAATTTTTTGATTCAAGTTTTATTCTGTTTCAATAAGAACCATCCAAATTGGTATATAATATTTTAAAGAAGAAAATAATATATATTAATGCTACTAAGGTTGAATAAATTAAAGATTAAATTATTTTCATCCGAATAGAAGATGGAATTTGCTTTTATAGTTTTTTTGTATCTAACACTGTTGTTACTTATGTCGATTTTTTTCAAATATTGTTAATATTATTGAATTTAGAGACAAGTTAACTATTGAACATAATTAAACGTTTTTTACTTTTCAAAGTAAAGTTCCAAGTTTAAAGTTTCCAATGAAATATGTTCATTGTATAAATTGTTCAAAACGTTCAGATAATTTAAAGTGAACTGAAAAAAATTGTTTTAGGAAGAAGGGAAATTTTAGACATTTTATCACGGGAAACACCGTAAGATAAACTTTTAAAACATTTTTATTACAATATTTTTACATTTTCATGATTCTAATGATAAAAAACCTTTATTTATGAATCTATATAAAATTAGAAATTTATTAACGTTTGTGTAATTACATTCAAATGCTCCAAAATTTTTCACTTAAAATTTTTTTAATTTATTAGAACTTTTATAATTAAAATTAGTTTAATTCTATAAAAGTTTTAGATTTTTTAAAGTTTTTTAAGTAAAAATTAGCAAATTCATTCTATAATGTTTCTACATGAAAATGTTCAATTTTCTTTTTACCCCTATTTAAGATCATACGGATTTGACCATTTTCAATTTTAAAATCTTTTAAACTTGAATTTTAATAATATTATCAGTATTTCAATGTTGACAACATGAACATTTTGCAAATTTTGAAGTGTATTTATTATTTGATGAGATTTTTAATTGTGCCATTTAAACATAAATTTTAACTTGATCAATGTAAAGTTATTAAAATTAAGTTCAAAATTAAATCTTTAGGATTTTGAAAGTTACTAATATTCAGTTATTGTTAAATTGGTAGGTCATTACATTTAAAATGATACCATCAGTTTTTCATGCAATTTTTTATTTTTTCCCTAAAAATTTTTCTTTATTGCAATTTAAAGCAAATCAAGTGTGAAGGATAGAACTTATTGATTTAAATGTTGTATTTAAAATAAATTATATCACTAAATAATGAAAAACTGTCACAATCGGCCGAAAAAATGATAAATTTGACCTCCCAGAGCCGGAAGAAGACAGGGTATTTTAAAATATAGATCTCTAAATGTTGAAAGTTATTTAAAAGAATTTTTAAATACTGTTATTCATTTAAGAAGAAGAAAAAAGTTAAGTGGAATAACTTGCTCGCGAAATTCAAAATCGATTTTCCGTTCAGCGTGATTCAAGAGATTTTCAAGGCGGTAGATCTGAAGTTATTATATATTTTTGAAGTGAATGACTTTTATCTGCTGAAGATCGTGATTTGGTAAGCGATAGATCTACATGATTTTTTACGGTATTTAATTTAGAGATCCGTAATCGTCTTTGGGATGCGATGGGAGACGAGGGATGTGAAACTATTATGTACGCAGAAAGCAGGTGTTGCTTTCACTCAATGAGATGAGAACTCCATCAAGAAAAGAGTGGCATCCTGAGTAGATCAAAGATTCTCGCCGTCACACCCTAAAACCTTACTTGCACAATTTTAAAATAAAATATATCGGCTCTTTGCTTCTTATACTGCTAGAAAAAACTACTTTTCGACCAAAAAGACTACTTTTGAACAACATACACGGATTTACAACCAAATAGTTCAATTTTCAACAAAAAAGGATGACTTTTTACCAAAATTATAGAATTTGCAACATAAGAAATAAATTTTTTAAGGAAAATAGTGAATTCTTAATTAAAAATTCAATTGTGCAGTTTTAAACCGAATTGAATGAACTTTCAATACTAAGCAATTGGATTTTTTGATTGCTTTCTATTAAGTCGAATTTAACTGGAATAACGAGAAAGAGCGAAAAGAATGTGAATCCTACGATAAATAAATAGCTTTTTTCTAATTGCACCAAACTTTAGATAATAATCTAATAAATCTTTTTGAAAATCTCAGAAAATAATGTTACCCGTATAATACTTTAAATTTTTATCAGTTATTCGAAGGCTTGTTAATATCTTACGATGAATATCATAAATTGAAAACAAGTATTTTGTTTAAGATTTCCACATTTTTATTTTCGTGTGTAGTTATTTTCATAATGAAAGGAATCGCTTAAACATACGAAGACACATTATTGTGAATTAATCAGGTTACATCAGTTGAATAATAAATGCTAATGGATGATGATCCAAGTGAATATGCCAATAAAAGGTCATGAAAAGTTTATTAATACTATTAAGTATTTCATATTCAGCAGACCCATCAAAATGAAGCCAATTCTTATCCGAGATTTATCAGATTCAGAATTAATTTTGATTATTTCCCTCAATTGAGAGTGACACGCCTGGACTTATTTAAGACTTGTCATGTTGAGAGTTCTTCAAAGAGTCATACATTATTTACAGTATTAGACACAAAGCAAAGTGCTGACATAGTTTTTCCTTTATACAGAAATATAACAGTTTCTAATAATCTTTTATAAACTACATTTCTTTCAATTAAAAATTTATTTCTATTTGCTTTAGCACGTTTGCTTTTTCAAGAAATAAAGGATCGTTAATTGTCTCATATTCGAGAAGAAGACAGATAGATTTTTTCTCTTTAATATATCTGCGGTAAAAAAAAGAAAGATGTCGAATCTTGACTTATTTCATTTTTTTTCTTTTAAAATATTATGGCTGACGAACGGGCTTTTATAAGTGCTGACGAAGCTACTACCAAGGGTCATTGTTTTATATTATTTTGTTACGGCCCGATGGCTATGCTCTAACACGCTAAGTGGCCCTTCTCTTCCTAATGATAGGCTGGCGCAGCAGGGCCAATTCACTGCCAATCCGCTACCGGATCCCCGAAGATATGTTCTTATTATAGTCTTCTTTCGACTCGTTCTGTCGATGACGTGATTTGCGGGTCCCTGATTAATTCTTAATCCAAACGATTCGTCTGGATGTTTATAAAATTGTAAAACGTGAGCGTAATTTCCGAAAATGTTACTTTTTGGTGTTTCAAAAAATATATATATATAATACAATTTTGGTGGCTTCAAGACACACGTTTTTTATAGTAAGTTATTTCCTTACGATAGTATACTGCTTGTCAGAATTGTGCGTTCCCGGCTTTTTTAATGATTCATTAACAGGGTGTGTACTAACCGGTAAAACCGGGAAATACCTGTGATTTAAAATAAAACCAGGGAAAACCGGGAATTAACCAGAAATACAAATTCCAGTCGGGAATCATATTTAAAGTATAGGAAAATGTGAATTTTGAAATGGAAACAAGGAATTTTCTTAAGATTTTTGGGAAAAGAGTGTTGTTGCATATTTTCAAACATATATTTTTTTAGTTAAATTAAAAGAGAACAAAAAATGGAATATAATTTCCTGAGGAGAGCTAAAAAAAATTTGAATATATTTTTTAATGTTTAAAAAGTATACTTTTTAAATGTTTGCAGGAATATCAGGCAGTCTGATTAGGCTAGCGTTGTAGTAAGTATGAGTCTGATTCGCTAGTTATTTGAGTAAATATAACCCATTTTCACGTTCATTATTTAAAATGTGTTTAAGAATATTAAAGAAAAGCCCAAAAAGGTGTGGATTTGTAAAGTATGGATGTGCGAATATGTATCAAAAGTCGACATATGGATGGTCACAAATTTTTTCGCCAGCCGTCAGCTGGATACTTGGTTAGTCAATGGAGCCGCTGCATACTTTATTCTGATTGGCTTAGCACTTTGCAGGATGTGACGTTTGAAGGTCACAGAGTATTTAAAATTTAAACATTTTAAAAGATATTTAGAAGATATACAAATTTATTCGAAATTTTGAAAAAGTCGGAAAAATTACATACATTTTAAAAGATATTCAGAAGGTTAAGAAGTTTTGAAAAGATTAAAAAAATTGAAAAAGTTTCAAAAAATTTAAGTTTTTAAGGATTTTTGGCAAGTATATGTCAGAAGTATGAGGATCCCCAATTGGTTGTTCGATTTTAGGGAAAATTAGCGCAATTATAGTGTTATATTGTAAAACCGTTAATCTAATTTTAATGAAACTTTAGGGTATTGTAGAAAAAATTATATAACTTAACATCATAATGCAGAACAATTTTTGTTTTTAATTTATACAAAAAAAAGTCCAAAGCATGTTTGAATACTACTATTTGTCCATAACGCATCTTTTTTAGCTGTGATATAAAACGTCCTTATAATTTCACCTTCATCAAAAAAAAATTTGGTGGTGACTTGAAGATCACGAGATAACGTAATTTTAGTGGGACCGTGCGCGGCCAGTCGGGAACCGAGCTGCTTTCACCGGGGACACTGGGAGGACAGCGTGTTGTGGCGGCGCACGGGTTTTTTAAAAATGAAAAGCGAAATTATAAGGAATTTTTATATACTGACTAGAAAAAATAAGCAGGTACGTTATGGACGAACAATTGAATTCAAAGACTATTTGGACCTGTTTTGGTCAACATTTTCAAACCAAAAATTTTTTTGTATACAATATTACATCGTAAACTTTTTGATATAATACATTAAAGTTTCATTAGAATTCATTTTACGGTTTTAGAAATATTGATAATTAAAAAAAATGTGACGCCAAAATTCAACATGATGTAACCCCAGTAATAAAAAAAGATTTTTAATGCTTTAGACACAAAATGTTTCTTATATAATACTATAATTTTGCAAAAATTCATTTAAATCAAACGACCCCTTATAGATCCTGATGTTTCTGATGCATACTACCATACTGGCAATTTTTAACAAAAATGTCGTCGCCTTTCAAGAATCTTGATTGGTTTCAAGAAAATGAAAAACTAAGTTTTAAATTGTATAAATGATTTTTTATTTTAAAAAAATTAATTTTTAAAGAAATGTTTAAAAATTTGAAAAGATTTCTAAAAATTTTGAAAAAATGCGGAAGATGTTAAGGCATCTTTTATCTTGAACAATTATTCACATTTTCGGTTAAAAATGTAATTGTTTAGTTCACAGACAAAACTGGAGTTTCCATTAGAACCCATTTTTGGTTCCAAAGGAGCTGCAACAAAAATGAGTCCCACTTGCTGAAAAGCAACCGAAGCGATAAGTTAGCTCTAAATGAAACCTCCGTTGGTGTTCTAAAGGATGCAAATGATAAACAAAATTTGCAGGATATGTAGCAAAGTTGTCAACATAAAGGCATATTCATATGCAAGAAACTTTTCGTCTCAAGTCATCGGTCGATAACTGTATATCGATCTCTAACTTACCAGCCCTACTTTGCAAGCGTTTGGTTTGTAAATGTACCTCCATTTTCTTTTCCAGAGAGCTCGAAAGACACCTCTTTGGCTATGTACAGGTATCTATTGAAGCTCAAATTCTAAATGTAACCAACTTTTATTTTAGCCGCAATTTTAGTAAACCCCCAGTTTTTTCTGTGTTGAAAGTTAATTTTTTTGGTTGAGGATTCAACTATTTTGTTAAATATTCGCATTTTCAATTGTTACTTGTTAAAAGTTCGTCTTTTGTCATGGCAAATTTAAGTATTTTGTTAAAGTTTTTGTTGTTTATTTATTTTTCAGATTGAAAACTTAACTGGTTGGTTTAAAATCCAAGTATTTTGTTTAAAACTCGTATTTTTTATAAATTTAACTCTTTTTGATTTGAAATAAAAATATTTTTTGATTGAAAATAAACTAATACATTTTTCGTTGAGAATGTATGCTTTTTGGTTGAACATTACATTAGTTTGTTCAAAGTTCATCGACTTTGTTAAAACTGCATTTTTTTGCATGGAGATTGTTCCTTATAGCTGAAAATTCATCTCTTTGGATAAAAATGTAACTACATATTTGGTTTAAAATAATCTTCATTTTAAAAATTCATATTTCCGCGTTAAAAAATTAACTGTTTTGTAGAGATTACGTCTCTTTTTATTAAAAATTTGATCTTTTTTGGTTAAGAATGTAACTGGTTAAAATATAATCTTTTGTCGTTGATAATTAACCTATTCTTAAAACAAGATATATCTTTTTGAAGATTTGGAAACAAAATTCCGAAAGAGTTCTAAGTATTTTGAAAGTCTTTAAGAAAATAAAAAACGTTTTTTTAAGATTCAAGGGAAAATGTTGCATGACTTTTTATTTTTAAACATGAATTCTAATAAAAAATTAATGCAGATTTCAAACATATTAAATGATTTCCTTAAATTAAAAAAATACAAAACAAAACAAGATTTTGAAGCGATATTTTTTAATTTCGCAAGATTACAAAATGTTAGAAAAAATTTTAGTGAATTGAAGAGATATCTCGAAGCTTTTAAAAGATACAAAAAAATTTTTAAATAATAATAATAATTTTTGTATTGTATTGTATTGTATTGTACCAAATATAAGCAGGTAATTAAGACACTATAATTGTATTATAATTTCCACATTATGTGTAAAAAAACCTTCTGAATAATTAACCAAAGATGACCATTATTGCGTGCAGAAATGTTTTAAGCAATTGTAATATAATGGTATTGATTTTTACTGGACACTATAAATGAAAAAAAAATATATTTCTTTTAATATTATAAGATATCACAATAAAACAAAGCTTTCTCTATGAGGAAGTAAAAATGATACATAGCAAACGTACCCTATATGAAATGTGTTGCATTCGTGCTTCTAGTAACAGTAGATTTGTTATTTACAACCCGGGAAAAAGGGACACTAATCGACGATTTGGTGAGCGAAAATAACATCCGAAATAGTCAAAATTTTTTAGTGTTCTGGGACTTATTTTAAAGCTGTGTTTCCGTAGTATCTTACTTATTTATAAACATAAATGTCTAACTATTTTATAGCAGATTGACAGAAGTTAATTGTGCAAATAAAAGTTTTGAAAATTTAAAAATATCTTAAATGTAGGTAAATAATAATAGCAATGAAATAAATACATATTTTGAGAGACTTTAGAGGAATTTTATGATTATATGCAGAAATTTTTTCGAGGTCCAGTTCGGGCCCCAACCTGGTAACCCTAAATATAGCATCAAACACTCGCCCCGATTGGGTACGTATTTGGTTTTGTGGTTACCGGTCGTGGCCTAATCTTGGTCCTAACTTGCTAGTTCGGGCCCCGATCATGGTGTGCGTTTAATTTCCTAAGATTATTCCTAAGAAGATAAGATATAAATTTGATCAACTTTTTTTTATGTAAGTTCCTACAACATGCAAGAAATAAATTGTACATTTATTCTGATAAGCTTCTGCGATTCTATTGCATTTTTTCCAAATGAGCTCTAGAACGCTATGAAATGTTGATTATTTTGGACGATATTGAAAAATTAAAACACTGAAATTTGCAGTCCTTTTGTAGTATCGTTTTCATGCGCTTTAAACATGTAAAGGAGAAGAATGTACATCTAATGTAATTAAAAGAAAAAGATTTTAATGGATCATTAAACAGCAGGTGGACACAATCCTGAACAGCAGTATAGCTGTATTCCGGTAGTGCCATTGTCCATTTTTTTATATTTCTAAATTGAAACAACTAAAAAAAGTGCGAACCAGAAGAGGATATTTGGGCAACTAAAATTTTGGTAAGAATAGTCAGAATTTGGTAGTATAGGGTTAATCGCGGTTCTTACAAAATTGTTCCCTTTTGAACGCAATAATTTATGAAAGGTATACCTGTCAGGGATTATAAGTTGAAAATTGCACAATGATGAATATTCAAGAGGATGCTGCTTAAATTCTATATTTTTATCCATTTTTAACCCAGTAGTGAAGTGTCTAGGGTCACTGAAAATATTTTTGATACGCGCTAATGGAACTTCAATGAACCTAGATTACTTTCTTTATAAAAATAAAACAATTAACAAATGATATTTTACTAAATAGAAGCTTTTAGATTTAGATTTTAAAATGTAACGTCAGTGTAAATATGTTAACGTCAAAATTTGATAAATGTAACATTATGTAAGCAAATAAGATTATTTTCATTACTATGAAACATTGCATTCCGAAATCCAAATTAGAATAGTATCAAATAAACCACGATTGTTAACAAATCTAGGTTCTGAAAATATACAAAGTGTTAATTAAACTAAAAATATAATTTATATTATTGATGTAAAATTTAGTATGTGTAAATTTTCCTTAGATTAAAATAATATATTTTTCCTTCGTGGTAGCATGACTGAGGTGATCACGTGCTTGGATCATTATCGAACATTTTCATGAGATAAAATTTCGCTTCTCGTTTCATAGTTGTTTGCCGGTATCACATCATTCGAAATTTTTTCTATTTCAAAATATTGAATTTTTTTACTGTCATTATGTTTTTTAAGGTGAGAATTCAGTTTTTCTAAAACTTTTATTGAATATTTCCAACCTCGCATGATCCTCATGTTCAATAGTATTAAATTTTTTTAAGAATGAAAGATTGAGCAAATTTATTTCTCTTTCAACTTAGAATACCTTATAGATTTTAGAATTTGCTTACTGCTTACCTATATTTGAACTATGGTCAATTCATGTCACATAAAGAACAAAAGTTAAAAAGCATTTTAGGTAAAAATACTAGGAGTAATCTCGGTATGCAAAAAGCTGAAGATCAGGAAGGGTAAAATAAAAGATTACTTTTTTTTATTTTATCTGTACCAATCTTTACTTTTTTCTTTGTACGGCGAAATTACTCCAGGTTTTTTTACTTGAATCGCTTTATACCTTTTGTTTTTTTCTGTGTTTAGATTAAATTAAATGGTAAGTAACGACGATATAATTAGGTTAAAGGCATTTTAAATTTGTAGATGTCTCTTTTGTTAAAGCTTGGGTCCAATTTAGTATTGAAAGACTCTTTTGCAGGGGTGTCGGAAGGTGATAATTCATAAATGTGCGTCAATTTACCTTGGAATGGGAGAAAGCAGGGATTGGTACATATATCCGGTAAAGTGTCAAAGGTTAATTTATACAGGTGACCCTACGCGTGTAATGGATCCTCCTAATGCGCAGAAACGTTTATTTACCTTTGTTCTCCATTATCAAAGCTTTAGCTTTACACTGAGTGACATTATTACGGTCAATTTAGAAGCTTTTAGTGTTAAAAGTTCACCCCAATTTCTAGCTAGTATCATGTGCTTGTTACATTTGGTTAATCTTTAAAAAAAAACTCAAAACTCCCTTTCAGTATAAATATTTTATTTATTTTGCAAATATAGGCTAACTTATTTTCGCATTCGCATTTTCGACGAACAGTAGTAAAAGATTATCTAAATTTTCTCCTTTTTTCCTTGACCTCTTGTATTGTTCCCAGGAAATCTGGAAATGTATTCCTTAAAGTAAAATCGGTGCGTCTTTAAAATTATCTAAATATAAAAAATGAAAAAATCTGTTATTCTTGACGTTTTTATCTGTATTTATCTATAACGAGGTTATTAGAAAAAGTCAAAGGGACACAAAATTTACCTTCGCCTCTCCCTATCCGTTTTTCTAATATTGACTCTTGAGCGTAAATATTTGTTTTTTTATAGCTACATATTTAGTTTTCACTGCCCCTTTGTCGGTCATCTCGAAAAAGGTACTCGTAGTTTCTCCATGGCTATACGGCTTATCCTATAACGATATGTCGACATAACTGCTTTGAGTTCGCATTCATGTATATATTTACCTATTTCTGACAGAAACAGGATTTGATTTTTTTTCGATAGACAGGTAAAAGATTAGAGACGGTAGTTGTTATTCTTTCCGGAGTCAGATCGTCAGTATTCCAAGGTCTCGTTTTTATAACTTTATAATTAAATGATAAAAGTCATAAATTTTATTTCTTGCTTTTAGGAGTTCGGTAAAAAATATTTATAGGCAATTTATTGATTAGAAAGTGCTTAGAAGTTTATTTCTTTAAAATATATCAATTTTCCAAAATTGGTGTGGTTTTGAACGTACGGTTGTTAATGTTTTAATTTCCAGTGCTTTCAAACTAATAAACAAGTTATAATTAAAAATATTATTTTTTGAATTTTTTTTTTCTTTTTCATGCTTGTAATTATATAATTAGAAGTTGGTTAGAATAACTAAATAGATCGGAAACTTGTAAGACCGGTTTTCGTTACTTCGGTCTCGGCGAGCAGACACTCACACATGGGATATCAGCGTCACCGTTGACCGCTTTTTGTCTTTTCCTTCGGTGCGGGCGCCCGCAATATGTAGGTGCGGCACCGCCTCGTATACCTCCTTTATATCTGCGTCGACTGTTTGCAAATTCGTACAGATCCCCGAGCTCTACGCTTTTATAAGTTTCTGGTGTACTTTACTGCTATTAAAAATATTTAGAAGTTTTGTTCGAATCAAATTTTCATTGACAACAATGAACATTTTATTTAACATTTAACATTTTTAATTTGAAGCATTTTCATGAATTAGAGTAGTTAAACCCTTAGTATTCCACATTGTTTCTGACGTAGTTTCCTACTTTGTGCCTTAGTGCAAAGTTTGCTATCTTTATTTTTATTTATTATTAAAAAAGGTCCACATATTTACAAATAAAGTTCTCAAAAACCAGTAAACCTAAAAATAATGTTTACAAACATGCTCATTTAGTTTTCAGCTTCATCACTTTTTTGCGATAATTCAGGTGCCAATAGAAAATTTTCTCCAAGTTCTGCTTATAACAATTTTAATTGTTTGGAATAGAAAATCATGAGCATTGTGATACAACTTGTGACAAATAAAACTTCGATTTCCGTGAAAAACGTCAGGCATCCGGCATAGACACACAGCAGAAAAAATACTTAAAAATGTTACTCCTTAAATTCAAATTCAGGAATTAAATTAAACTTAGTTAAAATGCATCTGGATTTAAGTTAAGTTAATTAAAAAAATACATATGATTAAATTTTGAAATTTAGATATTGACCTTCTTGAAGAAAGACATTTTTTGCTCAATTTCAGTTCATCTCTGAATTTAATTATACTTCTAAATACGTATTTTAATTAACTCACTTTTCACTTGGTTACTTTATCTGATAATTTTTGAGAAACAACCGTGAATTTGAGAATTTGCCACTCGACGATCGAAATGTCACATGGTGGAGGCCATATTACTTTCTCGCTTTAATGAGCAAGAAGTATAATTCAAGGCCCTTTTGTAATAAAATCCCAACTATTTACAAAAAATCTTTGTTTTAAGTCACGACGTCATAATCCAGGATTTTAGAGGCTCACGGTTTTTAAATGTTAAATCTTGAAAGGTCTTTTATTTAAAATCCTCACCATTTTTAATACTGACAATTTTAAATTAGCATATTGCCTAGTTTTAGAGCTTAAACTATTCAATTTTGAAAGGATTAAATAAAAAATGGTAGAAAATTCAATAACTAATGTAATTTTTAATAAAATTTTATCCAATCGGTTGGAAAAATTTGAATGATAGAAAACTTTAAAAAGTTAAACCTAAAGCGCTAAAATTTACATTTTCATTATTAAAAAGCTTTTAATATTTAGCTTAAACCTGTAATATTTCAGTTTTTTTTATTAAAAGCTGTTAAATATCACTGTAGTTCTGAACGTTTGTACACAAAAATATAAAAATTTTAAAAAATTACCTAAATTAATTTTTTTTTTGTTCGATTATCGTAAAAATAATGTATTAAATGTTCGGCACTATGGAATGCGTACGAATATTTGGAAAAAATCTATCTTTCCTCTGAACGTTCGTTTGTCGAATTTTATTTTTGTAATTAATATGATTATGCAAAAAGCCCAAAACCGGATAATCGAGCCGGGCGGGGTTCGATCGGTTTCAGCCCGAGTCGAGCTCGAGGCGGGCCGAATATAGATTCAAAAGCTCGAAAAACTGTGGGTTCTCTAACAGGATTCAACGAATTTACGGATTTCACGAAATTCAAGAAACTCAAGGAATTTATGGAATAAAGGAGATTCAAGGAGGACAAGCAATTCACAGATCTCAAGGAACACACAGAATTCATGGAATTCAATTCGCGAAATTCAAGGAATTCACGCAATTCAAGATTTTTATGAAATTCAAAGAATTCAAGGAATTTAAGGAATTTACGCCATTTGGGGAATTGAGAAATATCGAAGTGAATTTCGTAAATTTCTTGATTTCTGTGAATCCAGTGCATTTTTTTGAATTCCTCGATTTCTGTAAATTCATTGAATTACGTAAATTTCTTGAATTTCGTATATTCCTGATTCCTTAGTTCTCTAAATTCCTTGAATTCCGTGAATCTCTTAAGTACATGAGTTCCGAGAATTCCCTAAATCCAGATAATTTAGGGAATTATAAGGTCTTTAAAATAGTGTGAGGAATTCAAGTAATATAAATTCATTTTGGATTCTCGTACATTTCGAGAACCCGAAACTGTTCGACTACTAAAAAATTTCGAGTGCCCGCTTGGTTTCGTGAACCCGGGGCAGGTCGGGATCTCGATATTTTTGAGTACCCGCAACAATTTGAGTACCCGATCTTTCTCGAGTTTTCGAAACCAACGGGGTGCTCAAATTTTTCAGTTTCTCGACATTTCGAGCATGCCGGAGCACTTGATGTTTGCAAATACCAGAAAAAGTTTCATCTTAATATCCTAATCGGAAGACCGCGTTTTGTACACCCAAGCACTGTGAAATTTATTTGGAAAAATTCGGGAAAGATTATAACTTTGCTATAAATGCTAGGTTCTCGAATTCCCTTTCACAGATTACCGTACAGAAATTGTCGGATCTGGTCCAGATTGGGAATCAAATGCACGACCCGATCGGAGAAATTAGATTTTTTAAGAAAAAAAATGAATTGCAACATATAAAGATTTTTCAGTCAATAAGAAAAACAACTGAGTGATGTTTCATGCCAAACAACGAATTGTTTTGTAAAAACGTTGCATTTTTAACCCGAAGCTATTAATTTACCAACAAAAGAGTTAATATTTAACCAAACAGATGCAGTTTGAACTATCAAAAGAAGAAATTTCGACCCGAAAAATTAGTTTTCTAACAATAAAAAAACCCGAAAAATTGACATTTTTCAGGTAGAATTGTTTTGAAATAACAAAAAAAAAAGAAAAGATTTTTCAACGAATTAGTTAAATCTTCAATTAAAGATTTGAAACTTTATACAAAAAAATTAATTTTTAACGAAGTGGTACACACTCAGAAAAAAGTTTTGTTGAATCAAACAACCATTCTTTAAATCAAAGAATATCTAGTATTGATATATTTAACGAAATTGTTGAATTTTGAAGCCAATAAGATTAACTATCTACAGAAAAGTTACATTTTTAAACAAAATATATGATTTTTCAAAAAAAGAGTTAATTTTTAACAAAAAATATGAATTTTAAACAAAAATGTGAAATGTTTGACTCAAAAATATGACTTTTTAAAATGAAAGGTTATTTTCTGCCAAATAGTTTGATATTTAAAAAATATTTTACTTTTAAAATTTTAAATTTTAAGAGTAGGAAAAAGAGAAAAATGAATACAATATCTTCTTTTATAAGTAACAAAATGGATTTTTTGGGCTCCAATTAAAATTTAATTTTAGATGTATATTTCAATTTATTTTAGAGAAAAATATTTGAACCTCTCCGGATCAAAAGGGGATACGCGTGGATTCAGCCTGAGAAGTATTGTCCTGAAAATCAATTTTAAAAATCGTACGAATTTGAATTGTAAGAACTGATTCTCGTAGAGAATGTTAAGGCGCATTTTTTTTTTATTTTGCAAAAATTTGTAAGTTTTATAGTTTTTACATAAATTGGTAAGAACTAGATTTTTTAAAAACACAAATTTTCAATCTTTTTTTACTTAAACTCGTCCTAACTTAGCCAATTTTTGAAATTTTTAGATTCTGTTGACAGTAAATTACGTGTTGAAGTCTTCTTGAACTATTCGAGAAAGAAAAACGTGAATATTTTTATAAACAAGAAAGTTGTTAATTTTTCTTACAGACCTTGTAGAAATCATGAATTTAAACCTTCAAGCGGTTCGTTTATCGAGCGAATTTCAAGCAACGGAAAAATTACAGTGACAAAGTTGTTGATTAAGGTTTAAAGAAGTTTTCTGAAAAAGTTTAGATCTATCGCATCAATGGTTGAAAAATTATGAATTTTTTTAATTACATGCGGAAGTCTTGAAGCTGCCCTATGCACGTGCCTCCTTGGCTACAAACGAAATCCCAAAAGTTTTGATGTAATTTTTCTTGTTGAAGATTTGAAAATTTTTGGTAGCATTTTTCTCCACAGCAGAATTTAATAGGTTTGAAAGATAATAACAAATGATACTATTAACTTCTTTATTAAAATATTAAAATAATAACTTTAGGCTACCTATAAATTATTCAATAAAATGTATTTAGGAAATCAAGAAAGAAATAGTCCTAAAATATTAAACTTATGATAAAAGATTATTAAAATTTTTTAATAACAGTTATTTATCGTACCTGATTTCTGGAACAATTTTTTCTATTTTTAAGCCATAACTCTTCTCTTTTTCTACCTCGATTAATTTTCAGATTCTTTCTTTAATTAGTAGAGTATTAACTAAAATAAACCTGTCTCAAAAGTAATACTTTTGTAGGTATTTGAAGAAATAATCCATTCACTGCTTCTTTGCTTTATTTATATTATATTTTAGAAGAAAACTACAAACGCATATTATTTTTGTTTTGGTATCCGACTTGCTCTTCACTTCCGCTGCAATACGTTCGTAACCGAGGAGGCACGTGCATTCGGCAGCAGCGTCAAGATTTCCATTTGTAATTTAAGACATTCATAATTTTTTAACCATTAAAGCGATTGATCCGAAAATTTCCAGAAAACTTCCTTGAACCTTAATAAACAACTTTGTCACTAAAAGTTATTCGTTGCTTGAAATGCGCTCGATAAACGAAGCGCATGAAGGTTGAAGGTTACGTTTTTCTTTCTCAGCTAGTTTCAAAAGACTTGAAAATGTAATTTAGTGTTAATTATATTGACAAATTCTGGAAATTGAGATTAACATTCAAACGATTTTAAAAATTGACTTTCTGGACAATAATTATCAGGCTCAATTGAGCCTTTTGATCCAGAGAGATTCATTTATCTTACTCATATTATCAATCTTCCAGCACCTATAAAACTCTCAAAAATTAAATGTGTACTGAACTTTAATCGCGAATATACAGTAATAAATTAAAAGTAAATTTACAATGAATTGAATATTCTTAACATTAAAATAATCAAATTAGGTATTTATAATATAACATTTAAATGAAACATGTCAAAAAAATATTCGACGTTGAAGTAGGAAAATTAAATATTACTTCGGGCACCACCAATTTTTGGACCGGCACTGGTCGTTTCTCACAAGCTGCGAGAATTTTGCTGGTTAGTATATAAGGACCATTTCGACTGATATAACCAGCATGCGATATTATGCGTTGTATGTTATAGTGTTAACTTAGGTTATAGAATTAGGTTTATGTGCGCTAGATAAGTGAAGAATACGTTTCTCGTGTATTGACTATGTGATCTGTGTGATGTAAACAAAAAACTACGAATCTGGTGTTCTGCTTCACAGTACGACTTATTTTATTTACTTTAGAACCCTTAATATTTTTTTAGGTTGTATTGCAAATTATATTCGCTGCCTCTTCACTTTTTACCAGACTGTCTTAGAGATTTTAAAGTCCCCAAAATGTGTTCGCTTGATCCAAATTTTCTAGACAGTCAAGGACTTTATGTGGTTCTGTCTTGTACCTAGTATTAAAATATCTTATAAATATTCAAAGCAGAAGGCTTTCAATTTTTATAACATTTGGTACCCGTTCAAGATTCCTAGACTGATTTTTGCACTTTGTATAGGACAAATTTTTTCCGTGTAATTCGAGAACAAGTAATCAGTGAAAAAAAAGAGTGCGAGTGTTCTGTACTAGATTTAATACACATTTAATGAGAGCAAGAATACACAACAGGAAATTAAATTAAGTATACCAGCGTACAGTTAATTTATTATATTCATACTGAACTTAGTATACGCTTTTAATAATTTTCATGTTGTGCATTCTTGCTTTCATTACACATACAGTACATATTTTTTTAACAGTGTAGTCTTTGGATAATGATGTTGGGGTAAAACTTTTTCTGATATTGTCAAACATCAAGTACATCAAGTAGTGGGTTGATAAAACGCAGTTTTACCGATAATGATTTATGAATTAATATTTTATTGGTACTGCCTGACATCAACTAAAAGTAATTAATTAAAATAAATTCGAGTATAATGAGTTATTTTCATTTAGGTTCATATATTGCATAATTTTCGCAATAATTAAAAAACAACCGATTTGTTTGAGTAGATATTAAAATTTCTATATTTTCGTTGATAAACTTTGTGGACTTCATGTTGTTATTTTCAATGCAAAATAAATGATTCTGGGTTCCACCAGTGGTTTCATTTTAGTACCACTCGAGCCTCTTTTTTTGAGTCATATTTCAATACCTTAAACTAGCCCTGAAATAATATTTTGTTTGTGCAGTGATGTTGTTATTCTTTTGATTAAGCATGTTATTAAAATTAAACGAGTGAGTTGAATTTTGTATGAGTATTTTATTATCATACCAGATTATGCCATTAGGCCAAATCCGTTTCAGAGTAAGCGAAACTTACTCAATTCTGGCCTCGTTGTACTGTAAATCTGTCATAAGAGTTCATATGAGAAAATTGAAAGAGGGAAGTGTACGAGGAGGTAAAAGGGCGTATAAATTCTTAGATTAATCTAGAATTTTCGTGTTACTCTAGTAATAACCCTAGGCGTAGATCTTCACAAAGCCATCATATGTCGCATAGATCACATAATCATAATAATCACATCCACCACGTAAAGTTCTCCACGCTGGCCCATTAATGTTCAAGCTCTTTCGTTTGAAGCGTCTCTCTCTCCAATGACTCACTTCGTCATACATTTCTTATAAACTATTTTTCGCCACAATTACTTATTCTGTCATAGGTACAACTATAAATTCCTTTACGTCCATACATTTTTTCATGCAAACTCCTATGTTTCTATGGCTCTTTATGTCTCTTCGAATTAGGGTCTCATTTACACATTATAACCATTCTTTCCTCGGTCTGCCTTCGGGTACGCTGCCATGTTCATCTTTCATTCTCTCAACATGTCCAAATTATCTCAACTTACTACCATTACTACCATTGATTGTTACGACTTATGACCGGGTTGTGTATTTTTTACGCACATGCGCCCTCTATATCTTTATTTCAGTGTTATATTTTTTATAAAAAAAGGATTGGATAATACTCTCATACATTATCTAAAATATAATTTTTTTCTATATTTTCCTTTTGTTTTCATGTCTCTGTATGTTGTGGCAAGACCGTAACGAAAAAAGTGGCGTGCGTGCTTATGAAGTCATAAAAAAGAAGGTCCGACGACACCCCGAGAGATAGTTGGATGCGTCGAGTAATTTAAATAAATGCGTAGAGCGATTACGTGCGCGTGCAGAGAAGTCAATGCGTGGATCGCGTGCAAGTCTGACTAACTGACCGCAAAAGGCTACAGGGGGTTGAACACGCGGTTAAGGGCTGGTCGAGGTAGTTAGGCTCACTGGAACTTAGACTGAATGTTGGACAAGCGTCTAACACGCAAACCCGTTTATTCACATATTATCCTCCTCAAAGTTTTTCCAAAAGCTTCTCATATTCCTTTTTTACGTAAAAGTGATTCTTTCACAGACTTCGTAAAAGAGATAGAAAGTATACCTGAATTATAGTAAAAATAATTGACGATATCATATAGATTTTATTATTGCGATAAAGATAAAGATAAGATAAAGTTTACATCGATTTTATTTGAAAGATTCGCTGCAACATCCATGAACGTTATCAAATAAACTTTACATGAAACTGAGATCATTTCGTGTTTTTAAACTCTCTCGGAATCATTTTTCAGTAGAACGCGTCGTCTGCTATGTAGCTGACAGCAGTGCAAAGGGCATGAAAATATATGAAGGAAATCAGTCTGGAAATCAAGATACCAGGTTTTAAAAAGCATTGCACTTATTACAAGTTCATTTTAAAAATAATTGCACTTATCGCGGATATTGCCAAATATTTATCTTATTGCCGATTTGGGCCCGATCAGGCACACTATTTTGTGGATGTATGATTTCGAGGCCCAAAGTGGGTTGATTCCAAATCTCCCAAGTTTCAATGTAAAGTGTCAAAGGTCAAAAATATTTCAATTATTAATTTAAAAAGGGACAAAATAAGTGAAAAAATCTCAAAATCGAGCACAAGACGAGTGCGTAGACATCGTATACTTCAAAATATTTCTGAGTTACGTGTTCAAGACTATATAGTAAGTAAATTTATATTGTACTTAATTTAAATCGATGTTGTTAATCAGATGTTGATGTTGATGTTTTTTCGACTGAGATAATAATAAATTGTAGTAATGATGTTGGAGGAAATTGACATACTTCAGACAATTATAAGATCTTATGATGTACGTAGATCCTTTTTTGAAAATTCTACGTTTCGAGCGGCGAAACGCTTTCCTCATCAGGAAACAATAGTTTTATATTGGTCAACTTATTATAATTAGAAAATTGGTAATGAAGCCATTCTTTCAATTAAAGCTTCTCGATTAAAAATCTGTGTAACATTTAATGTGTCATTAAAAAGATTTTTGTATAATTCAAAATTTCATGTTAAATATAATGTTCAAGAATTAGAGTCAATTATAATATAAGAGTTGGAATTTGATATGAGAGACAGAACTTGTGTCCTGCTCCATTTTTGTGTTTGGATCGTGGAAAAAAACTTTCTTAAACATTATATTTAACATAAAGTTCTTCATTATACAAAAATCTTTTTAATATCACGTTAAATGTCACACAGATTTTTAATCGAGAAGCTTCAATTGGGAGGATGGTTATTGTTTTCTGGTGAGGAGAGACTCTCGAAACGTAGAATTTTTAATAAAGAATCTACAACGTCATAAGATCTTAATAGTCTGAAGTATGTCAGTTTCTTTCAAAATGATTATTACAAAGTAAATTGATCAAGTATGTTGAGATGAAGCTTAACCTCGAAATAAGATTATTTCTTTATAAGAAACGAGTATGAAAAAATATTTACTGTGTTGAATGTGAAAACGAATTAGATCAACGTAATGACGTCATAAACATATTTATTTTTACGCATTTTTGTGTGATTTGATATAATCGGTATGTGATTCGCTATTATAAAAATAAATTAAAGAGCCAATGCAATATTATAATCCGCTCATTTCAAAATTACTTTTTACATGTAAGTTCAATGTAGAAATTGCGTCTTTCAGCTATTGTTTAAAAAATATTTTGTTTCTAATCTTACATACTAGTATGTTTTTATGTTGTGATCTGTTTGATAAACTGATTTTTATATTCTCAAATTTTAGTTTAAGATGTGACATATAGGATTTTAATATTATTTTATTTTAAAATCACTTTTAATTAAGAACAGTAAAAATAAATTATTATGGGTCCAACCGGGGCCAGACCGGGTTATCTATCTAGGCGCTGCACTTGAACCCGATCGAATATCGCGTTTAATCTCGAGTCTGGCCCCATGTATATAGCTCGATTTGGGCCTAATTCTGCCAGATCGGGCCCCGATCAGATCCATATTAAAATTTATGCACGAGATAGTTTACAAGTTGTGAGGTAGGAATTGTCCTGACATTTCATTTATAAAACCATCCTTTAAATAACAATTTGATATGTATCTATAAATTGGGATTGATTTGTAATTATCGGTATTTAAACTTAACTTTATGCTGAAATACATTAAAGAAGAAACTAAGTTATCATATTAGAAATATTTTTAATGCTTTAACTTAAAAATTAATTCGATTCCTATTTTGCTTTTTGTTTGAAAACAAACCATGGTTGTTTTTGTGTCAAATTCATAATTTTCGTTCACGAAAAATACGAGTAAATTTGTCCACGATAAGTCTTATTATTTAAAAATAATAATTAAGTAAGCGAAAAGTTATTTTAAATCTGTTGCCCTGATTTATAGCTCGAATTCACTCATACTTTGTTGTTTTTCCATTGCTGCTAAGGACGTAGCAGAAGACAGCTTTTATTCCATCGTATAGTAAAGTTTCTCCATATAGTATATAAACTTCAACAGCTGAAAATTCTACGTTCAATGAAATGTAACTTTAGTTATTTTTTGTTAAATCTTACTTCCCAACACAAAGAATGAAATATCTCTAATATATTTTTCGATTATTTCAAATCCGGAAGCTTTTATTCCAACACCGAAGTTAAAATTGGGATTTAAACCAATTTTAATTTCTTGAGTAAAAAAAGCCTCATTTGGATCTAGGATTACTGAGTATGAGAAATATCAGTACTTAAGCATATGAACTTTATTTAAAAAGTATCGAAGATTTTATACTTCTTTTTCTCGCAGGACTTCTTTTGGACAAAATTACTGGAAAAATCACACTTAATTCTTTTCAAAATTTTATTTTTATGATAATATTTAGAACTTCTGGAATGTTATAAAAAAATTAAATGGCATTTTTGCTGTACTTTATTCTTATTTCAGCAATACTTTTTTTTATACATAAATCCCATCAATATTTGTGAAAATTTCGAAAACAATAAAATGGTACTTTTCTAGACTATATTTAAACTTTAAAAAATTGTAAAAAAAAGATTAGTACATAATTTCTGATTTATCTCACACTCTATACTGATCCTGCAGTAGTTTAGAGGGACTTTAACCGGGATCCAATTGAGATCTGAATGGGACATTCTTTTTACTCAGGTTAGAATGTTGACATATATTTAGGTTTCACCAGCTTTGTTCGAAATCTATTTCTATGATATTCAATTCTACAGCAGAGTCCAAAATATTTGGTTTCAACACGATCACAAATTCCGATAAGAAAACCTGCCTTGTACCCAAAATGAGCATACAAAAGTCCGCACGTATCACCAGCCGTGAAATTAGACGGTTCTTCGAACACAAGGGGGTCTGAACAATAGCTTGCAGATTTGTTACAGGCGTACGTATTGAACAAACGATGGGTCATTGTACTTATCGTCGGCACAATCTCTTATCAGATTCATTTCCGCGGGGGTGGTGTTTGAAAAAAGAGAACTCGTAAAATAGGGAGAAGGAGAAGATGAGAGGGTGGAGACGTACGCCATATGGTATGAAACTATGAAGGACAGCTGCTGGCCCGATCACGTGCTCATCTTTTAACTAGTGCCAGCACACGCTATTTTACTTGACGTGTGGTTAATGGTTACATACTTTATGATTGCGCGTAGCAAGTCAAAAACTTTCTTTACAAAAATCCATATGTCGATCTTATGCTAGATTCGGGTTCAAAGTTCAACCAATTTTTTTCTAAGACGAGAATGATGATTTTTTATATTGTTTTATAGTTATCCAGGGTGCGAGGGACATCTCACGCAGGATTCACGAGTTATTCCGTCGGGAATCGGGCTGGAATCTTGTGAGAATTTATAAGAATTCATAGTGAGATGAATCCTAATGAATCCCAATGAACTCAAAATAAATTCAATCTAATGTGCTAATGCATCCTGAGTAAATACCCCTCCCCAGGATATCTGGAAATTTTTTAGGCTTGAAAACTTGGCAATCTTTGTAGAAAGTAAAATATAATTTTTCTCTTATTGATCATAGAATATAGTAGAAAGAGATTTCATAACTCTCTTTTGTACGAATATACTAATTATTTTAGGAAACTTTAATTAATTACGTAAAGATTTTTACGCGATATTTTATATTTTTATTTTATATATCAATTATTATCACTTTAAACGAGATTTTATTAGATTTCAAGAGATTGTAAAATATTTCAAAGATTTTCCGTGATTTGAAAGGATTACAACAGATTTTAAGGGATTTTAATTTATTTGAAAGGACTATATGCATGTCAAAGAATGGCTAAATTTTTACAAAACTTAAGGGAATTGCTAAAGCTTTTTGAATGTTGTAAAATTTAAAGGGATTTCCAAAATTTTAGGGCATTAAAAAAGAGAAAAAAAGAGTAATCTCACTTTTTTCAGCGATATTGCAAGATTTTAACGAACTTTAAGGAGTTTAATTAGATTTCAAAAGATTTCATGATGTTTCAAGAGTTTATTCATGTACTTATCTCAAGGGATTTTGAAAGATTTTGAGACATTTTAAAAGAAGCCAAGGAATTCATGTAAGTCTTTTTATTAGATACCGACACAATTTACAGAATTTCGAAGGATATTGGGGGATTTTCATGGGAATTTTAAGATTTAATGGTTTGAAGATTTGGATAATTACATAAGATATCCAGAATTTTAAGGTGTTTTTAATAATTTTAATAACTTTTGAGAGATTTTAAGGGATTCCAAAAGCGATTAAGGAAGATTCATATGAATTTAAAAGATTTTAATTCATTTTTAAGGGAGTAAGATTTTCCTCCTCTACCTCTACTATACAAATTTTATATATAAACCTTCATCGCATAAGAGGGTAGTTAAAAGTCAACTCTTTGAAATTTATGAGTAAATATAGAACTTTTATATTTAAAATGTGTTCACGAATGTTACTATTAGTTGAAAATGTTGATTTAAAATTACTTTCAGGATATTAAAATGACTCATGCACAAAAAGCGAAGTTTTCACTAGAGGATAGATAAAAACATTAGCTAAATTAAAAATTAGATTCAAATATTGTATTTTGAACACAAAGTTTTTTATTTTTAGTAATCCTCTTAAAGGTACGAATTAATTACTTAAACTTTGTTAGCGTCTTGCCTTTAAAGTAGCGTTTTTATTACATCTAAAAATTCACTAATTCTTTAATAATTTCCTTTACTCAAATTTTTAATAAAACATAACAGTATACATAATTATTTCTAGTTACTTTTAAAATATTTTCTATGAATACTTTAATTTAAAAGTTTATTATACATGGTACACTCTAAAGTATTATTATTGCATAAAAACCAATGTCTGTATCTTCTTTGTTAAATATTATTTTCCCAATATCCACGCCGGAACTTGCGATTTTCATGCTTGTTCAGAAGAATTTAGTTGGTGTTTTCTCGAGTGCTGACGTCACAGCAAAATATATAAGCATTTAGTTCGCTAGAGAGCTAAGTCTTCTGAACGAGCATAGTCGCTCGTCCCGGCCTGCAGTGATTGGAAAAAGAATCGTATGAAACGAGGGGGGTACGTCGATTGTCAATGACCATGAAGTTAGCCGCCCGAGCGCAGCGAGTGTAGCAAGTCATGCGAGTTAATAATCAATGTATCCCGCTAGTTGTACAATCTACTATTATAAGTTACTCTACGATAAATTTTGATATTTCTGAACATTTCAACAGGGTAACAATTTTATTTAAACTTTAAACCTTATTTTCTTAGTTTTTACAGTTAGTGGACTTGGCTTATTCTAGCTCTCATGCGACGAATTGATATTTTGAAAAATCAAGACTTTCTTTATTTATGATTCGAATCTCATAACAAATTTTTGGCAATAAAAAAGTGCATTGGCTAATTTTTCTACATAGATAAAAAGATGCTGTTTCATTAGCTCCCTAAGAATCACTGAGGGCCCTCTTAACCAATTAATGCGCAAATGCACATTTTTGTGCACACATTTTCAAGTACACAATTCTCTTGGAAAACAAAGTTATTTTTGACGAGCATCCTATATAGAGGATTTCCTAGGGTGCTATTTCAGAAGCTGCAACTTATTTTGAAAAAAATGCAATAACTTTATTATTTTTGAGTTTAAAGAAAATAAGTCAAAATTTTTGTATAATTTTTTTTTAAAATAATTTTTGTTATTCTTTCTGCGTTTGGATAATTATATTACCCTCAAAAACCGCGGTCCGAATGTCTGACGTTTTCAAAATCTTAGTTTTGAACTTTTTTTTCCCTCGTAGTTTTTTCAAAATAAGGGTTTTTGTGAAACAGCGTACAAAAATTGCTTAGAATTGCTCAAAGAATTCTTATGAATTTCTTCAGAAGGTTTTTGGCCAATTTTTAATTATTTAACTTTGAGTCAAGTTCATTCTTTTTGAGACAAAAAATATGAAAGTACGTATTACGTAATTATATGACACGTGTGCCGAAGAAAGGGGGCTTACTCTAAAAAAATCGAAATCGAGGGGTTTACATCTTTCGATAGTTTTTGAGTCGCTCTTTTTGATGAAACCATAAAAAAAGTTTCCCAGCTTTATTATTGCTAATAATTGAGTTGTTATGTACCCGAGAAATCGGGCTTTCGCTTGAGAGCTAAAGATTCCGTGAAACACGGGCAATAAAAAAGTTAAATTTGTAAGTGGTTATGTTACATTAGTTATCAGATATTTTCTACTTTTTCTTTCGTTTTATAAAAAAATCGTAATTTTGATTCAATCTTCATCATTGATGGCACAGTAGAATTTGCATGAAACAAAAGAATAATTAACTAATTGAACAATATCCAGTTATCTACCTATCCATGGTTTAATTCTAACTTATAGGAAGCTATTCAACATAAATGTAAATTCAAATGTATCCAGAAGGAACTTCAGGTAATATTTCAAAGAAAAAAAAGAAGCTGTTAATGATGAAGATTAATTCAAAATTACAATTTGGTGAGATATATCTATTGAAAATCCTTAAAGTTAAAAGCTTTTGAAGTTCACTCTTGTTTAATTCGCAATTTAAAATAAAAAAATATTTGAAAGTTGGAAGACAGCAGACATTTTTCTGACAAAGGATTCCTAAACTCATCCGAAAATTTAGGGTACTTTTGTTCTTGGGAGCAGCTTCCTCCCTTTCGAATTCGTATACTTGGTAGTGAAATAAATATTGGTAAGGACAATGGCAAGCATTCAATGACCATTCACTTCGAACCCAAAAGTCCGTGGTTTTTGGAAACGAACCGCGAAGTGCTCGAACGAAAAGGAGGATCCTACCGGAAACGGACACAATCGGACTACTTCCGGACACGCGGCCTGCTTGCAATTAATTCATTACTGCTATCAGAGTGACTTTCCGATTGCTCGTGACGAGTTCAGGGGGATGGTAGATTGCAGTCAGTACAAAATAGACAATAGACCGACTTTATCAACCAGATCATGTAATAATCAGAATAAATATAATAATATATAATAACTACAATGAGAAAAAACTGGATAGCTAAGACTGGTCTTGTCTAATAATAAGCAAATGAGACTTTAACATTAACGTAGCACTTACATCCGATTGGGTACATGAAATTGTTTAAGGCCTCGCGTTCGAACACGGAAGTTAGGCAGCGCTTGGATCGGTTGTACGCGAATTGGGACCAACCTTGTGCTAAAATCAGCGTCAAAAGTACGCGACCCTCACTTGAAACGCTCACCACTCGTTTAAAAAAAAATCACAGACGCTCCTTAAGGTGTCTATAATGCAAGACAGTTTTCAAAATTTCGAAATATCAAATTGTTTGCTAATTACAGACCGTTTCCCGCAAAATCTTATCATGGACAGAAATATGGATAGGGGGTTTGTTTATGGCTTAAAATATGCAGTTTTGCAACTTCATTGAAGTACACTTAAAAAAATAAAATACGATTTTTATTTCGCGAAATAATCCTTCAAGAATATTTCACGATTTAAGGCCAGCAGGCACCGTAGAAAAAATGTTAGAAAAAAAGTATCCCAACTACTAACCTGTGGGTGAGCCGTTATTCCCTTCCTCCTGAGGTACCTATTGTTGTGAAATTGATACTTTTTTTCTAAGATTTTTTCATTTCATTTTTCATTTTTTAAAGTGTACTTCAATAAAGTTTCAAAGCTGCACATTTTAAGCCATAAACCAACTCCCTATCATTATCTCTGTCCAAGATAAGATTTTGTGGAAAACGGTCTGTAATAAGCAAACAAATTGATATTTCAGAATTTTCTGCAATTTTTTTTGAACGAGAGGTGAATGTTCAAATGAGGCTCGCGTACTTTTGACGCCGACTTTAGATAAGGTAGATATATATGATTTTAAACTACCTTTGGTTTAACTCTCGAACTTGAAAAGATTGATTTCAGATAGGCTTTTAATTTCTATGTTCATGGACTTTAATTAAATATAATAAAGACTTCCACGCTCTTTATTATTGTTATGTGAAACGAGTTTATTTTTTTAACCGGCAACATTTTTGTTTTTTTATTTCTCCATTCGCAACATTAAAGAAAAAAATAATTTATGCACATTTTTTATTCAAGTAATAATTATTATAAAATATTTAAAGTATGTCTTAAAGAAATATTAAACGTAATGTTTATTACAAGATTCTATCAAATTAAACATATAATGTTGGCAGCTTCTTAGGAATCCAATACTAAAATCGAAAAGTCCATTTTGATAACACAAAAGTAATTTAATTTACGTATGCAAAAAAACTCGATATTTGATGGCGATCTATTAAAAAAAGCTTATCTCACCTGTATCGATGTTTCACATGAAAATAATTCAGTGGTCGGGAACCATAAGGGACTAACCCAACAAATTTTCAAAATGCACTTCTATGGTTTTTTGTATTGTCCAAACTGTCCTAAGTGTCGCGTTTTTTCAGAAACTAAAAAAATAAAATATACTCGGTGAACAGGTTTTCCGTTCTCCTGAAAATGTTCCGAATGGGGGTTAGCCGAGAACCCTCCTATGGTTCCCGACCATTTAATTAATATTCATTTTTGTTCATATAAATTTTCTTATATTTTTACAATTTTCTACAATGCAGTGCTTCTTACCCTCGTTTACTAAATCAAAATAAATTAATACAATATTTAATAATTTATCAACATTTAATTATATATTCGGCTAAATCAGTTAAGATTCAATCGATCGCTACCTGAGCTTTCAAAACTTTGAGTTATCGTTGCGGAACGTAGGGTTACTTTCATACTTCATTCTCTGGCGACAGCCAAGTGCGCACAAAGTTCCAAGTACAATATCGGCTGATTGGAAGTCGCGTGGCGGTGGCAATGAATTTGAACGACCGGTCACGTGTCGTGCCCGCGTCGCGACGCTTTCGTGGACGTTGGCCCCAAAAGTCACCGCGCGATTATCCCGCCCGGAAGACCCCCTCATCTACTGGCGTCAACTTTTTGACATAAAAACAATTAATTTGAGGGGAAAAACTTTTCGTTCCTACTCAGGGAAAGTATGTCCTAATGTATTCAGTTGCTTTCGTAAAAACGTAATCAAATTAAAACTACTACATGAATTTAGGGATACAATCAGTGTCAACAGATCAACAAACTTTTCCTAGTTTCCATAGAGTACAGACATTATTCAACAATATTACAGAGCCACTTAAAAGTATGGGAGTCTCTAATTTTTAAACATTTTTTTTACATTCTCGTCCTAATGAGAAGGTATTGCTTTTATGTAAAATTTCACTTTGTCGGTTTCCATCAAATTTCGTCGTTTTGAGAATCCCTGAGTCAGAAAAAACGATTTTTGCGAAGTTTTCTGTCTCTCTGTCTGTCTGTAGTCTGTATCATGTAAACGCAATAACTTTCGACCAATTGATCAGATTGCATTCTGCTTTAGCACACTTTTTTAAGACCTAAAGAGAAAGAACTAGTTAGTAAACCAGTTATTTTGGATGAAAATTCAAAGAGGGAACCCCTTTTTTTATATATTTAAGACTATATTTCTGTAAGATATGTAAAATTCACTAAACCGAGATGAAAATAGTGGTGGAGTGGACATTACCGAAGGATCGGTACATGCTACCGATCCGAATGGTTTGCTTAGCTCGCCCGTAAAGTCATAAAAACGCATCCAATCCGCGCGGACCACAGGGTGAATTCACGGCGCAACTGGCAATGGATGGATTGCATCACCTAAATAACATTCCATTTTGAAATTTCTGTGACAGTCGTCACATTACACCATATTCCCACTTAGCAAGGAAAGGGTCTTATAAGAAAAAAACAAATTTTGGATGGCACAACTTCTTCATAGATCGCGTAACTTCTTCACAGATCGCGTACGATTGGGAATTTATTGCAGCAGGTTTTTTTCGTGTTCTGTAACTGTTTCAGCTGACTTCTATGGGTAAAAGGTAAATCCGAAAGCTTTTGTTGTGTGCTGCGATGGCATGGGCGCGAATTTAGAAGTCGTTTCAGAGATCGCCACCTCTTAGTTACAAATGCATTTCGAAATTATTTTACAGATCGCAACTTGTGTAAAAGTGTAGTGGTTAAGACCATTGACTTGCGCCTCTGCTGAAAGTAAATGTATAGAGTCTCTATTCAATCGAATCATTTTCTATCTGTAAGATTGAAATAGAAAGAACCGATATATCCATCTTAATCCCACGTCTATCCCTTCAATCATTTTCTATCTTTCTATCAATCTACAATCACCTATATTCTTTTGAATCCCAATCTTCCTATACATGTCTATCCGCCACTTATCCACATATATCCATTTCTTTCAACTCCAAATTCCTATTCTAGCGTTTCTTTTTAAATGAATCCTTCGCTTATCCACGAATACCTTTTTCTATTCGTTAGGCAATTCAAAATCTTGACTTTCTTTTTCACTCCCTACCTTCTTATCTCATTGGATCTCAGTCTTTATACCAAAATGAATCAACAGTTTATCCACCTCTATATTTTTCTATCCGTTGGGCAATCTTAAATTGCGTGTATCTTTTTTAATCCCTATTTTCTTGTCCAAGTGAATCCATTTCTATCTTTTCTGAAATATGCGATGCCCTATCTTCTTGCATCCCAGTCTTTTTATCTATAAATCGATCCTACACTTATCTACCTCTATTCTTTTCTATCCATTGGGCAATTCAAAATTTCGTCTATCTCTTTTAATCCCTATTTTCCTATTCAAGTGAATCCCTTTCCATCTTCTCTGAAATACAAGATAGCCATATCTTCTTGAATCTCAGTCTTTATATCTAAATGAATCCACAGCTTATCCACCTCTATCCTTTTCTATCCGTTGGGCAATCTTAAATTTAATCTCTCCTTTTTTTAACCTTTTTTCAAATATAAGTGAGCCCATTTCGATCTTTTTTCAAATATGAGATAGCCCTATATCTTGAATCCTATTTGTTCTATCCAAACGAATGATAGTCATATTCAGATGCCTATAATTGTAACGTTAACTGAAGTTCCGTGTTGTCCATATAAGTACTTAGAAGATCAGTAGATTTAACTTGTTTTTCAGAAATCAAGTGCGAAGCATGAGCTACGCGATGAAAATGTGTTCGTTCAAGTTAAAGGAGCTTTAACCAAAGATAATTCATAATCACCATGGACATATCAAGAAAAATCTGCCCGCTGCGTGGGCACATTCTCATCGCGCGCAGCTCTCTTGGCTCGCAAGTTTGAGCGCGCCTATGGCGCGCGTATGTTGGATCTCGCGCTTCGCGCTCGATAGTGTATGAACCTCGCGCTTCGCGCTCGGATATTTATACTTTGTGCCCGAAATGTTTTCCCAATTATGTATTTTATTAATTATGCAGAATTGATTGATACTTGGTCAAAAACCTCTTTTAAATACCATATTTGTATGTATCTTTAATATCTTTATATTTTAAATTTAGCAAGAAATTCAGTGTAAACATTAAATTTCTCAAAGCTCTGTAGGCTTTCAGGTAGACATTCTCATTGAGGCATTCGCGCTTCACGCTCGAATTCGGGCATACATTTTTGAATTACACTTCGGTACGGGACTGCTTATTTGGATGGTTCAAAATAAAACACAAACGTCATATTAATTTGGCATTCATCTGTATTCGCAGTTACCCTTAAAAAAGCAACATTTGTATATAACACACACACATATATATATATATTTATAACTAATAACACAATTAATGACGGGTTTGAAAAAGTTGTTATGATAACCTTCTAGGGCTCTCAAAAGGCAATGTTTTTCCCTTTTTGACTTTTTGTCATATTGTGCATTGTTTGGCTGAAAACTTTGATTTTCGATTTATTTTTAAAATTTTGAAAATGCT
>JAAAKG020150735.1:0-14990 GCA_010014905.2 Druon quercuslanigerum
GTTTATAAATTAGACAGTTACAAATTGCACTTGAAATATTTGGACAATTTTAAACTGTGTGTATAAATACAAAAATAAAATTTTGAATAATAAATCAAAACTTTTCAGCCATAAACGGATTAATTATATTTTCCCTTGAGGAAATTAATTATTTACAAAAAAATAAATTTTCTATTAAATATGGATTGGTTAAATTTACAGTTTAAACAAATTCATTTTCAAGCACAAAAAAAATTATTTTTAAGAAATCAGTCGCATTTTCAACATAATATTTAAATCGTCAACCTAAAAGATGAATAATTTAAGCAACAAAATTAATTTCCTACGAAACACTTGAATTTTCAACTTATATTAAGGATAAAATTAAATAAGAAAGTTAGTTTTATAGTAAATAATAAAAATGTTTAATAAATATTTTATTTTCTAATTTGAGACTATAATTTTCTACCAAAATAGTTGAAGTTTCAAGAAAAAATGTCGAATTTCGACAAAAAATGTAATTATAAACAAATACCTCAATTTTCAACTTAAATAATTAATTTTAAGACCAAGATTATTTTTATTTTAAATAAAAGATGTTTGAATTCAAATCAAATATTTTTTAAAGACGCATAATTTTGAATAATAAATGATACATTTTAGGCAAAAATGGATTAATTATATTTTCAGTTAAAAAAAGCAGAAAAAAATTGTTTTTAAGAAATCAGTCGCATTTTCAACATAATATTTAAATCGTCAACCTAAAAGATGAATAATTTAACCAACAAAATTAATTTCCTACCAAGCTCTTGAATTTTCAACTTTTAAAGGATAAAATTCAATAAACAAGTTAATTTTCTAGGAAATAAAATAAAAAATAATAAAAAAAGAAAAAAAAGTTGAATTTTCAAGAAAAAAATGTCGATTTTCAACAAAAAATTCAATTATAAACAAATACCTCAATTTTCAACTAAAAAATTAATTTTAACCTTAATTTTAAAATTAATTTTAAATAAAATATGTTTGAATTTAAATAAAATCTTGTTTAAACACGCCAAATTTTTGAATAATAAATCAAAACTTTTTAGCTATAAATGGATTAATTATATTTTCAGCTGAGAAATATAATTTTTCACAAAAAAAATTAATTTTTAACTAATAATAAATTAGTTAAATTACCAGTTAAAAAAATTAATTTTCCACCATAAAAAACAAATTTTCAACATGATACATGAATTTCTTACCAAACACTTGAATTTTTAACTTGTAAAGTATAAAATTGAATAATAAAGTTGATTTTCTAGTAAATAATAATTGTAAATAAATAGTTTATTTTCTAACTAAATACTACAATTTTCTACCGAAATAGTTAAAGTTTCAAGAAAAAAATGTTGATTTTCAACAAAAAATTCAATTATAAAGAAATACCTCAATTTTCAACTAAACTAATTAATTTTAACAGAGAGAATATTTTGATTTTAAATAAAAGATGTTTGAACTCAACTCCAAATTTTTTTTTTTTTGACGCAAAATTTTGAATTATAAATAATACATTTTCAGTCAAAAATGCATGTATATTTTCAGTTAAGAAAATTAATTTCTGAACCAAAAAAAGGAGTTTTCAACCAAAAAGTTAAATCTGCAACCAATAAAATGAATGTTTCCAAAGTTATTTTTCCACTTAATAATTATATTTTTAAATAAAAGTCAAATTTGTTATTAGTTTTATTTTCTAACATAACAGTTGATTTTTGAACGAAAAATTTAATTTCCTACTATATAGTATACCTCAATTTTCAACTAAAAAGATTATTCTTCAACCAAAGAAAATTTTAATTTGAAATTAAAAATGATTCAATTTAATTGAAATTACAACAAAATTCATAAATTTTTTAAGAAAAACGATAAATCTTTAACCGAAAATAGATAAGTTATATTTTCAGTTAAGAAAATTAATGTCTGAAAAAAATTTAATTGTTGAATTTTAACCTAAAAAAAAATTCAGTTTATAACCAATAATGAAATAGTTAAATCTTCAGTTAAAGAAATTAATTTTCAACCAAAAACAAATGAATTTTCAACAAAATAGTCTATTTTCTTTAGCCAAAAAGGCATAATTGTTAAGAAGACACTAGATATTCATATCCAAGTAAATGAATTTTCTATCCAGAAAGACGCATTTTCAACAGAAGTTTTAGATTTTCTATAAGAGAATTTAATTTTTAACTGAAAAATTAAATTTGCCATAAAGAGGATTAATTTTCTATTAAAAAACATGAATTAAAAGTTAAATACATCAATTTTAAATTAAGACGATCAATTTACACCCAAAAATGAATTAGCCAGATTTTCAGTTAAGAAAATTAATTTTTAACAAACCAAAAATGCGAATTTTCGAAACAGTTGAATTTCAAATCGAATTTTCAAGACGAATTTGCAACGAAACAATTGAATTTTTAACAAAACAATTCAATTTGCAAACAAAAAAAAAACCTTGAACTAGTTAAATACATTTTGATTAAAGCAGCTTAATAGTTTTAACAGAAAAGTTCATTTTTAGCCAAATAGTTAAATTTTCACCTAAATGCAAGGAATATATAAACAAAGATGGAATAGTTAAATTTACAGTTCAAGAAATTGTGTTTCAACCAAAAAAATACATGAATTTTCAACGCAGGAGATAAGTCTTAAACTAAAAAAATGAATTTTTAACAAAGCAGTTCATTCTTTAAATAAGTAGTAGAATTTTTAACCAAAAAAGATGAACTCTCATTGGAAATAGTTATTATTGAACTTGCAACTAAAAAAATAAATTTTGCACCAAAAATGGATTAGTTAAATTTTCAACTAAAGAAACGAATTGTCAACGAATAATAGTCGGCTTTTCTTATCGGGTTCTATCTGCCTTTGAAGCTTAACAACTCAGCCATGAAAAATGCTAGCGTAGTAAAAAAATAGTCATATGGAAGCTAAAAGTTTCCTATGTAAATGAGTTTGAAGAAGTTTATGTAAAAAATTTTTTGTGCTTTGCAGACTGAAAAATGTACAAAAAAAAGAAGTAAGGAATTTCGGGTACATTTAGGAACAGTCAAGTTTAGAACATTATTTCTTGTACAAGGGGCAATGGGAAAAATTTAAAAAAAATCATGAGTATGAGAAAAACTGTTGTGAACAAATTGCAGTTGAGAAATTGGAAAAATAATAAAAAGTTTTGCTTAAAAGTAGAAAAATGTACAACTATATTAACTTCAGTTCTAATGCAGATATTATAGCGATTGTAACTGAAAACTGTAACAGATAAGCTCAGTAAATATTTGCAATCGTTCGGAAGCATTTGATACTTTTATTTTTTGCGAAAATCGCGGTATTTGTAGACATTTGTTTTGTTGGAAAACAAGTGTCAGAAAGCAGCCCGAAACTTTTTTTTGCTGCCGAGGACGTGCCAGATGTCACCCAAGGATTAAGAACCATGGGTCAAAGAAAGGCACGAGCGGTCGGTAGTAAAAAAAAGGTTCAGACTGCTTTCTGGCACTTGTTTTCCAACAAAAAAAAATGTTTAAAAATATCGCAATTTTCGCAAAAAATAAGACTATCAAATCCTTCCGGATGAATGCAAATAATTACTGAGCCTATCCGTTACAGTTTGCAGTGCTTTAATATCTATATTAGAACTGAAGATAATATAGTTGTATATTGTTGTACTTTTAAGCAAAATTTTTTATTATTTTTCCAATTTCTCAACTGCAATTTGTTCACAACAATTTTTCTCATACGCATGATTTTTTTCAAATTTTTCCCATTGCCCTTTGTATAAGAAATAATGCTCTAATCTTGACTGTTCTTAAATGTAAACGAAAATCCGAATTTTTTTTTACATTTTTCAGTCTACAAAGCACAAAAATTTTTTTGCATGAACGTCTTAAAGCTCATTTACGTAGAACACTTCAAGCTTTCATATTACTATTATTTTAATGCGCTAGCATTTTTTTTACTGAGTTGTTAATCTTCAAAGGCAGATGATCATTTTCTCACCGATAGTAGAGTTGCCATTAAAGCGATGAACCAAACCAATTAAAATAGAGAAATAGTAGAAAGTACCCCGCACCAAATGTACACTAAATTGCTTTTTGTAAAAAAATTTAAATCTAATTTTTTTTGTATTTTTTTAGTAAAAAGTTTTTTGTCTCCTAAACTCTTCGTTAGTTTTTGGTTTTTTGGTATACAGCATATTATGGTGGTGTTTTCATACTTGAAACATCCAAGTATGGAAATCATCATTTCTTAGTAACTAATGTCATTAGAGATTTTTGATTTAACTGCTAGGGTATGAAATCACTTTTAAATTAGTAGAAAAAGCGTGCATATCACGAATATTATATCTCTGCATTTACTTCAAGGGTTGTTTTATTATCCCTTGAACATTTAATCCGGAATATTGACATTTCTTAGTGACTAAAATCACTAAAACTTTTCTGATTAATCTATGAGGATAGGAATCACATTAAATTATATAAGAAATGTGTAGGCGACAAGGATGTCTTTGACTTTTTCTAAAGAGTTGTTTAATCATCCCTTATTTAGAAAAGCAGAGAAATTACCTTTTCGTATGAAATAAATCACCAAAGATCAGGCCTACAATATCAATTTGAAAGATACATATAGGAAGTGTCCTTTAGGAGGAATTGCGTTATAATTTATTTTCAGGGTAGTGATTAGGGGATGATTAGACGTCCCTGAAAATAAATTCTCATGCAAATCTTGCTAAAAAAACCTGTATATGTTTTAAAGTGAGTTTGTTGATCAATGTATTATTAACAAAATCTTTGTTGCTTTATCCCATTTAAAATATCGATTTATTTGTTTAAATAATTAAGGGGTGATTAAACTACCCTGAAAATAAATTATAATGCAAATCCTCCTAAAGGGAACTTCCTGTATGTATGTTTTAAACTTATATTGTAGGCCTAATTTTTGGTGATTTATTCCTTACGAAAAGTTAGTTTCTCTGCTTCTCTGAATAAGGGATGATTGAACAACCCTTTAGAAACATTTAAAGACATTCTTCTTGTCTGCACCTTCCCTGTTTACTTCAATATGATTCCTATCCTCATAGATTATTCAGAAAACTTTTTGTGATTTTAGTCATTCATTTACAGTACATTTGGTGCGAGGTCCTTTCTTGATAACAGGTGAAACATAGGAATTCTTCTTAAAAAAGGGGAAAGAGAGGAATAAGAGAAAGATTGTAAAGTCTGCAATTTTATGTTTGACTGTTGAAATGTCTCACCAATTGTCAGGACTTGCTGGCAAAGATTGTTGCGTAGAACAAAAATGTTGATGACAGGTCAGCATTGCCATTAAAGAAGAAATAGGTCATCGTACGATTGGCTTTATGAACTCGTTAAAAGACCTCAGGGCATGGTATGGTATCTCCAATAATGAAAACTTGAAACCAGTTTATGAATTGAATAACTGACTGAGGAAGGGAAATTGTTTGCAGAATTCACTCGAGGGCGTAACTTGCGTGTTCTGTCTTTGAATGATGATACGATACGTTATGTAGTCAGAAAAACAAAGAATCAGATCTAATTTGTGATTTAATAATAGCGACCACCAAGAATGATAAGTGGAGAGAAATGTACTTAATCATGATATGCTCATTTAATGTTAGGGAAATGTAACATTATACAACCGGTTATTCTACAGCGGCGTTTATTCTACTTGGACAGAAGACATCGGAAGTACCACGCGAGATTTCTTGACAATTGCCATGATCCGATCGGATCCGATGATCTACTGATTGCGATCCACGATTATATCACTAAGCCATTTCTCTTTCAGGGCAAGCGTGACTTCTTTAGTGAGGGAGGGATTATAGGGGGGGGGGGTACAGATTTTTTCAGATTAATCTGCTTATAGTAATACCAACTATGCGTGAGTAATTTTGTAGGTCTTATGGTCATCATTTAATCAAAAACATATATAACAAAGAAAAATTTAAAAAATAGTTCGTTTGTTTGTAATGCTCTAACGTCTCGGCATCACTGCGTGCCTTTTTTTGAATAATCTGTGTTTGTAAAGTGAGAAACGAAAATCTGCAAATTGGAAGTACAGCATGTCAATGCTATCGAGGTCAAATATTAAAAATAAAGAGGTGCGACTCCAAATTGGTAACATGTATGAAAATATTTTTTAAAAAATATGAAGAAAGCCTCAAAATTTAAAGAGGCTGTTTTTAATATAGAATTACATCCTTATAAAAAGAAAGAAAAACTTTATAATAGTTATGGACTTTATAATAGATTTTTTTTCACGTAGTGATGGCATTGTCTGGAATGCAGTGATGCCGAAACGTTAGAGCATTATTAATAAACGAACTTTTTTATTAATTTTCGTTTGTTACATATTTTTTTAATTTAATGAAGACCGTAAGACCTACAAAATTACTCACTCATATTTAAATTGACAGTCAAAGAAAGGATTGATTTAATTCTAATCAAATCTGATTACTAACATACTAATTCAATGTGTAGCAATGAGTCTCCAACAAAACAAAACCTACTGAATATATTCCTAAATAATTTCTGCTGATTATTCATTCTTAACTACGAAAGGATTTTTTTTTATTTATATTTTAAGTTTATATTGTTATATTACAGGGTGTCTACTCAAATCCTGCACAAAAAAATTCCCTAACAATTCCAGGTTTTTGCCAGATATCTCAAGCTTTCTCCAGGTATGATTTTTTGCGAGTTTATTACAAATAATGTCCCTTTTTATTTTATAGAGAATTAAATAATATTAGAAGATATTGTTAGATATATTAGCAGCGCGATATATTAGGTAAATAATTAAATAATGCTAAAACCATAATTAACTATTTCTTTAATTTGTCTTTAAAGTACCTGAATGTGATTAGAAATTCAATCACATTTTTTTTATCTACTTATACTTAAAATTTAGTGCATATGTAGCAAAAATAATGTGAGTACTGTATTAAAAACTATTTTGAACCACTTAAAATTCCTAACTTTTCACTTAGAATTTTGGACTTTCAAAAAAGATTTTTCAAAAAAATAAATTAATTCTCAATGAAAGAGTTGAATTTTCAAATAAAAAGGCCAATTTTTAAACAAATATCTGAATTGTGAACTAAAAAATATCACTGTTTAACAAAAAATAGAATAGTTAAATTTTCAGTTAAAAAAATTATTCGACACACAAAAAAACAGATTTATTTTTTAAGCAAATTTAATTTAATCTTTAACCAAATAGTTTTATTTTCAACCAAAAAGATGAATTAATTACTAAGATGATCAATAGTTAATTTTAATATTTGAATTTTTAGGCAAGAAAGAACATTTTTAAATTAAATGTATGAAGTTTTAATTAAAGGGGACCGTCTTTTAACTAAACAGTTACATTTTTAACCAAACTATAGAATTTTTAAGTAAAATAATCAATCTTTATCTCGAATAAATGAATTTTAAACAAAAATATGAATTTTTGAGAAAATATTTCAATTTTGAAGAAACTAGTTTTTTTTAACCAAAATGATAAATTTTCTACCATCTTAGACCACGTAAAAAAAAAAAAATAAAATTAAAAATACATAAATGTTTAACAAAATATTCGCATTATAAAACAGAAAAAATAAAACGAATTTTCAACCAAATAGTATATAAATAGGTAAAACGCGTTTTATTTTAAGCTGTTTATACAAAAAAAAATTGTTTTGAGTGTAAGTTTTAGCACATTTTGAGCTTCAATTAATTTATCTTGACAAACAAATAAACTTAAAATAAATTTTGATCAATTTTTACATGCAATATTTACTATCTGAATATTCATACCTAAAATGTAGGCTAGAATTTGTATTTCAATTTTTATCGTAAATAATTCATATTTTTGCATATTTTGTATACAATTTTTTTTATATGCATTAGGGTGGTCCAAATTTATACCTGTAAAAATTCGACTTTCGAGTTTCGGTGATAAACCCCACCCTTTTTTTTGTTCGTTTTCCGGAAAAAGAAATTTGAAATTTTTTTTAACGTTAACCCGATCCCCCGGGCTTTTGAAATTAACATGGGGTTTTAAATGGAAAAACCTCGCTTTTAAAAAAAATTGAAAAAATAAGTACTTGTTATAAATTTTTTGTGAATTAAAGTATTGTCCCATTTTAAGGAGTATTTAAGGAATAGTTTCCACACAATATTTTTTATTTTGGCACACCCAAACACCTTAAGTTGTGCCCTTAAGTTTTCTATAAAATTCATTCTAAGGGCAGTTTTTAAAATAATTTTTCAACATAAATTTTTTTAAACCGATAATTGTATTATTGTATTTTTTTGCCTTGATAAGGGTGCTGTATGATTGCCGAAACGTTGGTGATTATTTTGGAAATATGTTTTTCATTGTGATTTGATAAATGTAAGAATAAAGAGGACGAAAGAAAAAAAAAATAAGGAAGGTAGTTTGGTTGGTTGCCATCTCATTTTTCTTCCTCTGATTTGGTAATTATTTGAACAATTGTTATTTGTTTAAATAATTTTTCCTCCCTAAAGTCGTAAAAAGTTATTATTTGCTGAAAATAATGACACAATTGATGAATATTGAGAGCAATATATTTTTGAAGGACGTTTGGTAATTACTTAAGAAATTTGGATTTTTTAAAACAATTTTTTCCCCTTGTGAAGCGTGAAAAATTATTATGGTCTGTAATTAATGACACAATTGGCAGATGTTGATATTAATATTGTTTCTAAAAGATATTCAGAAATTTTTTAAACAATTTTAATTTGTTTAAACCATTTTTTTCAGAAACCTCCACTAAAGAGGGGATGTTGACTATAAAAGGCGGACTGAAGCGAAGTGCAGTCATTCAATTTTCAATCATCGAGTGGTTAATAACAAAAGCAGTAACAGTAAAGTGAACAGTGAACAGTGCAGTGAACTGTGTAGTATGAAACTGTAATAGTGATTCTTTTGAATGGACGTAACCATGCTGTTGCTTTTTGAGTCTGAAGAATATATACAGTTCTTTCCAGATGCGCTGGACCTCATCGAATCTTCTAGTTCAATACCGCTAGAGAAAATAAATCAAGAACAAAATAATATTTCGGTAAATGTATATGACCCATTCAAGAAAAAGCAAAAATTCTCTGCCGTTCCTCTCCACCTGATTGCACTCAAGAAAGACCAACATGTAAACCTTCTCCGCGTTGAAGAAGAGGAAAATTACATCAGCGAGGATAGCAGCGATGAAGAAGACATCAATATCCAGAACATGAGACCACAGAATTTCAACTTCCACTACGTTTGGATTAAAGATCTGTCACGTTTATTCAGCAGTCAACTGTCTAAGAGAAATAGAAGATACATATGCGATCGATGCTTGCACTACTTCTGTAGCATGGAAAAGCTGGTTTACCACACTGAAGACGGCAAAAAGATGAATGGTTGTAAAGTAGTGCTGCCAAAACCAGGTCAGAACATCATTGAATTTAAAAACTTTAAATAAAAGAAAAGGGTACCATTTATCATTTACGCTGACTGTGAATCTCTTTTTAAACCGACTGAGGACTCAACACTTCAATAGTCAAATACAGAAGTGTTCCAGAAACACGAGGTTTGTGAAATTGGCTTTTACTTTAAGTGTAGCTACAAAAATGCACTGTCGTTCTACAAGTGTGCTGTCTGGAGAATGTGGAACCGGCAAAGTGGTTTGCATTCGAACTGTTGGAGATTACCAACAATTGCGAAAATGTACTCAACATGCCTGTTCACATAAAACCACTGACAACAGAACAAAAGGAAGACTTTGTGGAAGCCACAGTATGTCACATATATAGCAAACCACTACATCCGCCAATAAAAAAGGTTCGAGATCACTGTCATCTCACTGGTATATACCGTGGCCCTGCGCCTGAACACTGCAATCTTATTTACTTTCCCTTCCGAAGCTTCAGGAAACTCAATTACCAGAAAAAGCAAAATTACTGGCTTGACATGGGATGCCATGCTCAAAACATACAAATGTGGGGGTTGAACCCCTCACTGACGTTGACATGCTGTTGATGATTGAACAGAGCAAACGGGGTGGATTGAGCCAACGCACCAATCAGTATGCTGCTGCTAGCAATTAATATATAACAGTATCCAACAAAAATAGTGAGGTAATCTACATCATGTATTGTGATGCAAATAACACGTATGGTTGTGCAATGGGGCAGCTACTCCCTTACGGTGGTTTCGAGTGGGTGACCAATCTTCAAATTTTTGATTTCAATATTCCTGATGATTCACAGATTGGTTATATACTAGAAGTAGATTTATACTATTCTCTCGAGGTTCAAGATCAACACAATGATTTGCCGTTCTGTCTCTACACACCTTGAGCATTCGACGTTTACGTCGTATTTATAAAGAGACAAAACAGTCAAATACTTTTCTGTATCTTCCCTTGTTGAAATTGAAAATATATTATAAATATATAATAATCGAAATTGAGAATAACTAATGTCAGTGTGGACATGATCATCATATAAATGTCTCAAGTTTCTTTCATCCTGTTTGAAAAGTATCAACAGATTGGCATTTTCTCGAACCAGACGCTTAGGGATTCGAGCGTAACATTTACATAAGTAAAAATTGTCAAGATGAACGATACTACGTCATCAAATACAATTATAGAATTTGTTTGAGCAACACTTGGTTTTATTACTTATTCATACTCACTGTAGGGAAAATATTCAACACCTTTCACATTATATAATATACGTTCCAAGAATTTGTACTTTGGATGTTTGAGGGATTTCGAGTAGACGTAGACTTTATCAAATTTCAATCAATTTGGATGTATGATTAGGGTAAGTAATGTATTTGTCTTACCACAATTTGATGGTCCTCAAAACACTGCACGAATACTGTCTGGTAGTAGACTACCATGACGTTTAGCGCTCTTGTTTTCTGAATGGACTATGGTGTCAAAGTTGTCAACCGGAAGTTTAACGGGTTGTATCTCGAACCGTATCTTAATCTCGACTGTTGTGAAAACTATAAATACAGCCCTTATATAGATTTTACATGAGTTACCGTTTGAGTTACAATTGCCTGGCTACCAATACTGTGGTCCACGTACAAAGCTAGCTAAACGACTTGCTAGAGGTGATCCTGGTATTAATCCTTTTGCATACTCGCAAAATCGTGAAAATGTAAAGGCAGCGTGTTTTTGCTAAAGACGCTAGGATTAATGAGAAAGCTGGAGCTCTGGCCATAACTAACGCAATGAATGCCAAAGCAAAACTCGGTATGGGGATAAAGAAAAAGCCTGTTTCAAAAAAGAGTAAATGTATTTCAAAGAAGAGAAAAACCAGTTCGAAGAAGAAATCAGCTACAAAAAATAAGCTAATAGCATTTAGAAAGGTTATGACTGCCGCCAAGAAGGCAATAAGACGAAGCAGTAATGCAAAAGTGGCCATCTAGTCTGCAATCAGAAGTGCACAGGAAGCTGTCAAAAGCATAGGCGATAAATAACAAGTGCAAAAGCCAAGTGTCTTATCAATACCCTCGAAAGTTGGAGGTGAAGGCGGTAAACGATTCTAACGCTGCCAAGCAACAACTAGCAGAAGCTCAATGTCATAACAATTCAATGGAGGCTATTGTCCTAGGAAAAGGTTTACACCTAAAACCCTACGAAAAAGGATTTGGTATTCACACGAAACCTTACCGAAAGGGACAGTGACTTCATCTAAGACAGTGCCAAAAAACTTGCAGTGAAGCTACCTCACCGTCCACTCACTGATGGCGATCTGTTCAAGTATGCTGAAGCTTTAAAGATTTGACATTTTCGTTGAGTGTTTATGCGCAATCATCTAGCTTTGAAGGAACCCCGCCAAGTTGAGTCAACTATTGTCAATCTTGATGATACTCGTGATCCTGGTACCCACTGGGTATCCTATAGAAATATTGGTGATAGTGTCCTATACTTTGACAGTTTCGGTAATCTTCGGCCACCGTTAGATCTAGTAGATTACATAGGTGCTGGTAGCGTGATAAAGTACAATCATGACAGGTATAAAGACTATAAAAGTGTTGAATGTGGACTTTTGTGTCTAACATTTCTATGTGGATAGCTGCATATAAAAGATAAATACTGTCTGTATAAGAGTGCGTTATGAACGTACTAGAGTCAGTATAGAGAAGAACACCATCATGGTTGAATCAGTCACTCTCACGATAACAGGAAACTCTTGTGTGCTAGACGCAAAGTATTTTCCACCAATAGAACTCTCTTCTGACAAGAACTACATCCTTGGACTCGTTAAATTGCTCATATTCAATGCGATTCCTAACGTTGACAATAGAAGGAATAAAATCTACGTGACCATTCTTACTGGTAGCTATGAGATTGAAGACATTGAGATTTATGTCCAGAAGGTTTCAGCAATTGATAGCTAATTCTTGTATCCTCAGGATCAACTATCCATCAGGCATTACTCTGAAAGAAGAGCCCTTGACAATTACACAACTGAAATTATTGCTACTACTGATACTTCTTTGAGTAACACAACGCTAAAAGACTTTTATAACCATTGTGAATTTATGTTTTAACTATGATTACTTTTTTGGTCGCATTATAGGTTAGACTTTCTCTTGTAACTTTAGGTTATCATAAGTCTTTTTCTTGAATAAAGCGAAACATTTAATTTAACATTAAGTGAAGATGTATTTAAAAAAACCCCATTCAGTTAGTTAAGAATTAGTTAAGCTGATTTTAAATTTCATTCGGTTCGTTGGGTTGAATTCAAACTCCATATATCGCTTATTCTCATCAGTGAACAATCACATACGTCGTTGGGCTGCATTTTCAACGTTGGACATATATGATAGCTCACTTTTGGCAAAACATCTTTCCAGAAGCTTTGAGAACTCTGAGGAATCCCCACACAAGTGTCACCTGTTGGCCACAGTTTGAACTATGTAGCTGAGAAACAGTGGCGCCATCTGTCGGTCACAGCTTGAACTACGTAGGTGGTAAAACAGTGGCGCTATCTGTCGGCCACAGCTTAATGAACTACATAGATGGTAAAAGGGGGACCCAACTTGCCGAACTCTTATAGGTATACTACTCTTCAGACATTTTACAATTATTTAAACAACTATTAATCATTCACTTGCACTTGTTCATAGCAAAGATGGACTAAAGTCTAAATTTTTCCAACCTCTCACACTATGTCGCTTAATATTCAGTATTTCCTTATCTCAGAACATATACCCTGTATTGTTTAAACAATAATAATTTGTTTAAAAAATTAAAATAAAATGCTCTGAGTGAAGTATAGTGTTTTTTTAACCACCCCCGTAGATAATTAGAATCTGTGAACTGAAAATAATTTACATATAGATATTTCCTAAAGTATATTAATCAAACAGAACATAGTTTAAACAAATGTTTAAACAAAAAAAGTTGTTTCAAAAAATTCAAATAATTAAAAAAATTGCTAAATATTCTGTAGAAAGAAATATTACTATTAAATTCCTTCAATTGTGTCATTAATTCCAGAAAGTAATAATTTTGCACGCTTTACAAGGGGAAAAAATTGTTTAAACAAATAAAATTGTTTAAGTAATTACCAAACATCCTTAAAAAATATATTGCTTTCAAAATTTTTTAATTGTGTCATTATTTTCAAAAAATAATAAGTTTTTACGACTTTAGGGAGAAAAAATTGTTTACACAAATAAGAATTTTTAAATAATTACCAAACAAGTTAATCAAGAACTACTACTCTTGATATTTATCAGCTTTATACGATTTATTCCAAAAGATAATAACTTTTCACGATTAACAGGGGGAAAATTGTAGTAGTGGCAAAGTTTTAAAGCCCAAATCAAAATGCATTTTAAAAATGCTGCCCGGTTTCGCGAGCTCGCGACTCTAATTCACCCAAAACTTAATAAGTATAAATTTAATTTTATGCTAGTATAGTATGCTGATAAATAAATAAAATTTAAATAAGTTAGTTAAGTTATAGCATTTAGAAAATAAAATTAGATTTCTTATTACAATTTTAATGATTCGTTCAAAGTAAGAAAAATTGTTTGGTCATAAAGTCATTGTAAAATTAGTAAAATAAAAACTAATAGACAATTACAGAATTAAAAAATTTTTGCTCTCCAATTGTTAAAACAAATGGCGCTATTTGATTTTACGTATTCCACATTTTGAAACAATATAAAAATTACCATTTTTCTTACAAAAATGACGTAGCTCATTTTTCATTCAAAAAGTTGAATAGTTCAATTTTGAACCTGCAGAGGTAACAAAATAGTTCCACTTGCAACCTATAAGTTCAAGTTTTGAAGGAAAAAGACCAATTTTTAAGCAATAAAGATTTAGCAGTCAAGAAAAAAAAATTTAGATTTTAAGTTTATAAAATTAATTTCAAACAGAAAAAAACGAATTTCCAACAAAATATGTACATTTTTAACAGAATAGTTGATTTTGGAACCAAATAATTAAATTTTCAACAAAATAATTGAATTCTTGACAAAATAGTTCCACTTGTTACCTATAAATTGAATTTTGTAAACAAAAACGACGAATTCTTAGAAAATAAAGAGATTTCTATTCAGAAAGAAAAGAAAATTTACAGCTTTCAATTAAAAATTTCTTTTTTAATTTTTTAGAAAATAAAGTGATTTTAGGCAAGAAAGAGAAGAAAAGTTAGATTTTCAGTTTATAAAATTAATTTATCCAAAAAAAAATTTACTTTTTCAACCAAATAGTTTAATTTGCAAACAAGTAATTAAGTTTTTAACAAAATAGTTGAATTCTAGACAAAATAGTTCCACTTGATACCAATAAATTGAATTTTTCAAACATAAACGACGAATTTTTAGAAAATAAATATTTTTTCAGTCAAGAATGAAAAGAAAATTTAGATTTTTAGTTTATAAAATTAATTTCAAACAGAACAAAACGAATTTCCAACAAAATAGTTTGA